>APFE031643628.1:17741-51884 GCA_000404065.3 Pinus taeda | reverse complement strand
AATTTAAAAGATTTGAAAATCAAATAAAATAAAATAATTCAATAAAACAATTACAAGTATAAAATTAAAACAAATTAAATTTAAAAAAAAATGGTCTCAGGGCTGTTTAGGTCAATTCCCGGAATGGACCTGGCCGCCCACGACCGCCACTAGATGGCCACCTGGGCTGCGGGGCCCCGGCCAAATCTAAGGCCCCGCGGCCTTGGGCAGCCACGGCCGTGGTCGAGCACGACTATGGTCGCAGGGTCTCGGGCCTGGCCGTGGTAGCGCTGCACAACTGTGACCATGGTAGCACAGGGCCACGAGCCCTTGGGCCTAGCCGGGATGATGATGCACAATGCTCCCCCTGTCCAGGCCCGAGGCACCACGGCTCTAGGCAGCCAAGGTCGAGCTTCGTCATGGTCGCCCAGGGTTGTAGGGCCTTGGGCCTGGTCGGGGTGGCGTTGTGCAATGCCTACCTGGGTTAGGCTCGACGTCCCGCGACCTTGGGCGGCCACGGCTACCAAGGGTCGCAGGGCCTCGTGCCTGGCTAGGGCAGGCGTTCACAGTTGCGGGGCCTCAGGCCTGGCCGAGGCGGCGCTGTGCAATGCCTACCCCGAGGCCCTGTGGCCATCGCTGAGCTCAGTCGTGGTCGCCCTGGGCCGCGGTGCCTCAAGCCTAGCCGAGGCAAGCGCTACACAGCCCCCACCTCGGCCAGGCTCGAGGCCCCACGACTTGAGTGGCCATGGTCGAGGGCGGCCTAGGTCAATTCTCCAAATCGACCTAGCTACTGCCCATTTTTATTTTTTTTTAATTTTCATTTAATTTGTTTAAAATCTAATATGTTTAGTTTTCATTTTTTTTTCAATATATATTTTTTTTTATTTTAAATTTACATTTTTATTTTATTTTAATTATGTAGTTTTTTTTTAATTGTTTTTAATTGCTTTAATGTATTTTTTTTTAATATTTCCCATTGGAAAAAAAAAAAAAAAAATCATATTTTTTCATTTTTATAAAATTTTAATTCTTACAAGTTAATTTGTCTTTTTTACATTCCTTATAGTTCTTTGTCTTTTTATATTTGATTTTTTGGTTATATTTTTAAATTTTATGATATTATTATTCTGTTTTGTTTAGATTTTTTTATTTTTTATTTTTATAAGTTCGTTTTTTGTTTTCTTTTTTCATGTTTTTTATTTCATTTTATGGTTTATTATCGACATGAAAATCAACATCATTTTAAAAAAATATTCATGCTTAATACATTAGAAAATTTAAAATATAAAAAATAAGTTTTCTAAACAAAAAGGGTTGATGTTGCATCAACACTTTTCAAAATCAACATGAAAATCACTAACATTTAAAAAAAATGTTCATACTTGATACATAAAAAAATAAAGTGGCAAAAATAAGCCCTCTAAAAAAATGTGTTGATGTTGCATCAACACTTTTCAAAATCAGCATGAAAATCACCAACATTTAGAAAAAAATGTTACATAGGAAAATTTAAAGTGTCAAAAAAAATGCTTTAAAAAAATGTGTATTCTGAATAACCACTTTTTAAAATCGGATGATTTTTTTGCCACCTCAAAAAAATAGGTAATTGATAATTGTCTCATTTGATAGGTAACTATGTTTCAAGTGGCCCAAAATCTCAGTGGGACCCAGGGGCTAGTTCACTGAAAGATTGTGTTGGTTCCTGAGGGTCCTAATGCTAATGTTGAATGTATGTTTGGTGTGTTTTGTTCAGTTCCACTTCCTTAACGTAACTTAGGATGTTGAATCATATCATAATGGCCTCTCGTCTCATGTTTACCCCGGTTGGTCGGTTGCTTGGGTAGATGTGGGAGGAGGGTGTTACAGAGTGGTATCAAAGCATGATTCACCCCTCATACTGGATGGCTTGTGTGTGTTGTTCATGCATTCATGTTGGTTGCATGTGTGTCTCTTATGTTTGCATTCCATGTGCTTGTTGCATTTGCATGGTGTTGATCATGGTTGTAGTGATGTCGCCATGTGGAAGTTGATGTTGTTATTGTGGAGTGCATCGCTATCAGTGTATGACTGGTTACATGTCGTTATATGTCGCTTGCATATATCATTCTTGTATGTTTTGTTACATTATTATATGTTTGGTTACATTTTTGTATGCTTGGTTACATGTATCATTCTTGTAAGCTTGGTTTCAAGTATTGTTCATTTATGCTTGATTATATGTGTTTATGCGTGTGTATGGTTGATTACACATTTTTTATGCATGTTAGGGTTTGCATGTGGTCAAGTGTACAATGACGTAATGGTTGTTGTCATTCATGAGTTTGTGGTATGTGTTGTTGATAAGGTCATGCATTGATGAGTATACCCTGGCTAGAATGATGGTTGCATGGTTATACGCTTAGGTGTTATGTTGCTACATGCTATCATGATTATGTTATACATGTATCACACTGATTTATTGATATTTCAGACAAGGTATCCTCCCCAAGCTATACTAAGGTACTTTGGTTTATTGTGATTTGGTTTAACTGACATGATATACCTTGCAGGAAAAAATATCAAATGGCTAGCAAGATGGTAGATTACAAAGACTCTCCCTATGAATTAGATGAGCAATATGGTGTTGGGAATTCTTCCAATTTGGCAGATACACTAAGAAGCTTAAAGGAAGACATAAGGATTTGTAAGGCATATATTGACATAATCATACAAGCACATGAGAAGCTAAGAGAGGTAAATGTAGTGATACTTCGGAGTTTGTTAGATTTGCAACGATAGGGACAACTTCAGATCAACCATGAGCAGGAGGACAAAACTAATGGGTCATATGGAAGTAGGTCGCATGGTGGTCATAGGTCAAATAGAGATGACACAGTGAGAGATGGCAGATTGTTGGACACTCTGGATAGGAGAGGTTACAGACGCAGATACCATTCTAGTTCTGGTTCTGACAGGCATGATGATCGATATCATTATCATCCGTACAGGAAGAGTGATAGGGGATACTTGCCAGATAAATTTAAGAAAGAAAAGCCACCAACATTTGATGGAGAGATGAAGAAATTATAGGACACAGATGCATGGTTTCTTGGTATGAGAAAATTCTTCAGGTTGCATGACTATTCAGAGAACATGAAAGCCATAGTAGCTACATTCAGCCTCAAAGGTAAAGCAGACATTTAATGGGAAGATGTGAAGAATGTCAGAGGTATACATGAGGAAGAATTGACTTGGAGTGAGTTTGAGCGGGTATTCAAGAGGAAGTATCTATCGGAGAGCTACTTTGATGACAAGGAAAAATAATTAAATGAGCTAAAGATGGGATCTATGATAGATGTTGAGTACACTAGCAAGTTCTTGGAGCTACTGAGGTATGTGCCTTCAAGGAAAAGAAGGCCAAGAGTCAGAGATTCAGTAATGGGTTACCAATGGCATCCAAAGACATATTTGAGTTCGATGACCTTAGATCATTGGAGGAGGCCATCCGAAAGATAAGGCATTGCTGTGAACAACCGAAGTGCAAGTCTGAGACTAAGCTAGACTAGAAAGGTAATGCAAAGAACAAGGGACAATGGTACAAGAAGTGAGTAAGACCATAGGATTTAGGTAATAAAGAGAATGATGCACCACCTAAGAGGTTCAATGCATCTAACATAGGACAGGGACATCAATTTGAGGAGAAAAATAAGGAGCCCATGCGGTGTTGGACTTGGGGAGGGGATCATCGCTGGAGAGATTGTATAACATCCATGGTGAAAATTTCATGTAAAAATATATAAATACCACGGGTGACGGGACACTTATTCCAAGCTGAATGTTGAGCAAGACATCCTAGGGGGTGTTCAATTGGTTGTTTATGGATAAGGAAATTGGCAAAGGTAATGGCTAAGGATTTGGAAAGGCAAAAGGCATTAATTGGCACATTTATTTATGAAAATAATGGAAGATAGGAGAAAAGGAAGGTGAAAGGTCACAGGTTTCATGTGAGGAGGAAATTGAAGGAAAATAATGGAAAATGAAGAAAATAGAGGCCTCATTAATAAAAATGTTTTTGAGGATCAGTGAACAACTTGGTTAGTGTAACCTTTTGTCAATTCAGTTTTGGAGCACACTCATTATTCTCTCTCTTTCATACTCTTGGACACTTCGATTTTTCTTGGATCACTTTGGTATTGGAGCAAGAGAGGAAAAGAAGGCAAGAGGAAGCAAATATCAAGTAGGGAAAGGCAGGATCAAACAGCTACAACAGGCTTCATTGCAGTTATCGACTTGCATGTGTATTTTCCTTGCTAGATTTGGCATGCATGGGATTGCATGTTTTTATTTTCTACCATGGCATGGGTTTTCCAAGTGTGGCAGTATTTTCAGCCTAACCTTGCCATTTCCTCATAACTTTTATGAGATGGGTTCTCTCATGCGGTTTATGTGGGATGGTCATATTGGATTCGAAGCTGAGTGGGGTGGATCTCCGAATTGAAAAACACATGGTGGTAGTGGTCCCTAAACTGGTTTGAGGATGCATGAAGCCACTAGCCTAGTAACCCCTAAACCAGATTGTTGGTTGTTGTAAAGCTAAATTGTGCGTCTCGGTGGGGCTAGGAATCCTTGCCGGTGAATGGCGGGATATATGGTAAAGCCAAGAGGTGGATTTTCTCTTCGTTGGGCATAGTGATTCTGGGATGGAATGAACGATAAAACCTGGAGAGTATGTCTTAGTGTAGGGCCTAGTGATCCCTAGATTAGACTGCGGATGCACGGTAAAGCCTGAGAGACTAGGAGGCACTCAAATTCCTCACGGTGTAGGCGGAGAACTCTGGTGGCATCCACATTGATTGGTGTTTTTGATATGTTCTATGAGTCCCACATTTATGCTTGGAATATGGCACAGGGGTGATTAATTGAAGAGACACATGGCTCAGCCAATCTATGGTTACGTGGAACGTGGTAGTCCCATCTTCGGTCGGTTCATTGCACTGATTAATGAGAATTTCATTCCATTGATTTTCATGTGCAAATATACTGGTGTATATATGGATTCTGATGGTTGATATGCTAATTTAGTTATGTTCCTATTATGTCGGTTATATGTTCATTTTATGGCAACAACTATGTTTGGCTCTCAACATGTTTTTACTTGTATTTGAATGGATATTGTATATATGACTTAATAAGTTATAAGACAACAAATGACATGAGGAAATAATGGTTCATGGTGATTCTCAGATAAGTAAGAGATCCCTACACTTAACTCTATTATTTACACCTGTAGGTTACATGTCGATGATATGTTTGATGGAATCCCTGTCATGGCTAGTAGGGGTCTAGTTAAGGCCTTGATAAACTATTTCCTTTTGCATCATTATTTCCATGTACTTTACTTAATTCTGATCTTTCATTCCATTTCAGGTAATGGCATAGGCTTTGGGCCTGAAAAAGTGGCTCAAATCTCGAAGTCACTGGCACATAACTAGTAAATTTCAACCACAGTCGCTGGAAGGCGGGCCTATGAGAGCGACTTTAGGTCTTTGGTCACTCCCTTTCCCATAACATGAGAGCGATTGAGCCTTAAATTGTCTAGAAAAACAGTGGGACCCAGGGACATGTTGTCTGAGTGGCTGACTTGTCTCCTAAGGGTTCTGTGGATGGTGTTGGATGGCTGCATGTGATGTTTTGTCGATTCCACTTCCTTAAGGTTACCTAGGAGGTCGAATATGATCATAGTATCCTCTCATCTCATGTTTTTCCCAGATGGCATGGTTACTTGGGTGGATGTAGGAGGAGGTTGTTGCAGAGTGTATCAGAGCATGGTTCAACTCTTGGACTAGATGGGTTGAATGTGTTAGTCATGCATGCATGTCAGTTGCATGTGTGTCTCTTACACTTACATACTTGTTACATTTTCTTGATTTTGGATTAGGGTTGTAGTATGGTTATCATGGAAAATTTGATATTGATTTCATGAAGAGTATTCGACATGAGTATGTGATTGGTTGTATATGGTTATTTGTCACTTACATGTTGATTTTATGTCACCTAATTACATCCTTTTATGTTAGGTCACACTCTTGAATATTTTGGATTACATGTATCAATCTTGTAGGTTGATTACAACAATTGATCGCTTATGTTCGACTACATCGTCTATACATATGTGTGGTTGATTTGGCATTGCTTATGCACACTGTTGGTTGCCTGTGGCAATGTGTACAATGGAGTAATGGTTGTTATCATGCATGAGGTCATGGTTTGTGAAGTTGATATGGTCATGCATTGATGACTGGACTCTAGTTAGAATGGTGTGTATATGGTTTGGTACTCATGTATTATATGTATATATACAATTGTTATGCATGTATGGCCTTGGTTATAGTTTGAATATTAGGTCAAACATGCCTTATTAAGTCGTTGTATGCAAATTTAGGTCATCATGGTGTTATTGGTTGTTATGATGCTAATGTATTGGATGAGATAGAGCAAGAGATGTAGATCATCATAATGAGGTTGCAACATTAGACCTTGGGATAAGAGTAGATCATCATACATGTAATGTATGTTGGGCATGCATGCATGTAGATTGAGTATTTTTATATGCATTAGGATTATATACATTAGGTTTATGTACAAGTCTTTTCATGTTATGGTTACATACATGATATATTCTAATTGATTAGTGTAGTTATATGCACATGTGTCAAATAGTCAAGAATGATGGTAACATGTGGTCGTATGCATTACTATTGTTGTTTTATGTTAGATAACTTGATGATTATGGTTATTTTATTGAGATCTGGATGTTGTAATTTCGATTGGTCATATGTGTGATGGTTATGTTCATTGCATTGAAGATCTTGATGTATTATGTATTGTGTTAACCTGGTTTGACCTATGCAAATGGTTATGGTCACGATATTTATGTATGAGCCAACATATTTGTGATATGATGTCGTACTAATCTAGATTGATCGTACATATGTGATTGTTATGCATGAACGAAAAATGCTTATGAGCTTATGATGTGAACATGTTAGTTAATCACTGCTATGTATATCACGATTTAGGTTTGAGTTGATATGTTGTGAAGTTGTATTGTGCTAACCTAGATTGATTGTGCAGACAAAATAGCCTCCCCTGAGATACATTAAGGTACGAGCTTTCTTATGTCGTCGATTTAGTGTTTAACTATTTGATTATGAAACCTATTTGGTATGTGAGTGGTTGGTGTCTAGTTGATGTATTTAACATAGTATGTTTGCAAGTTGGTTAAACGTTTGATGAATTTCGTAACATGAGTATCCGTTCCAATGATCTTGCTTTAAGATGGTTTTACTAACACATATGTGTTGAGACAGTTGATATGTACTTGAGTGTAGTAGGTTATAGTTGTAGCATTGTGTCTAATGATTATGAGTTGACTATGGACTATGACATGCTTGTTTGTAAAAGTTGATTTCAAATTGATAGATGTGATTGTCTTGATATTTGGAACATGTGGTTGACATGTGTGAGAAGTTGCAGGAAATATGCTTGGTATTAACGTGACAAGGTAATAATTGATGTGTTTATATAACTAACAGTTGGGTGACATGACAATATATAGTAAGACTCAGTTGCAGCATGGTAAAGGTAAAATAAAGGAGTCATGTAAGAATTCCTTTGGCTATGTTGGAAACCCTAATTCCAAACGAATGAGTGCTTTGCATACAAGGAGTCTTCTTAACCTTGATTTTGTTTGACATTATGTGGATATGTGCTAGATTCATGAACATGTACTTGACAAGTATATTAGCTATTCTTTAGTTATTAGTGGATATGTCAAAGGATTGGAGTCCCTTGAAAGATGGCGTGCATTTGCTCAATTGTAAGCAACGTGCTTAGCACAACAAGATAAGGTAAATGATGCATTGTTATGTTTATTTATACACTGACAGTTATGCGTTTATGGAAATATGGTGCAGGGGACTGCATGGCAAAGAGAGGATTCCATGAAATCTTGAACAAGGATTTGGTTGAGTTTCCCTAGGAACCATGGGGATCGAGTCATGGTGTTTGTTGTTAGTCTTGTGCTTTTGGTCTTTTTTTTATAGTCATGGTATTTGTTGTTAGTCTTCTGCTTTTGGTCCCTTTTTTTTTTTTTTTTTTTTTTAGTCATGGTATTTGTTGTTAGTCTTGTGCTTTTGGTCCTTTTTTATTTTCTTGCACTTGATTTGCAACTTTCTTTATGTCTAGAGTATGGCCATACCACTTCGTTTGCAAAGTCGTGTTGTTATTGGTTTTCATGTTTTCTTCTTGTTGTTGTTTCTATTCTTGCCTTTTATGCTTTGAGTCTGGGGAATTGGTTGGGAAAGAGAAAATTTGATGGAGCTCGGGGAGAGTTGTGTAGTACCCGAAAGGTAATGTAAGGTCCAGATGAAGCTCGGTGCATGAGTAAATGCGACAGAAGGTAAGACTATGACAATTGATTGGACTGGTTGGGTCCATCGTGGTAAATGGATTGTGGTAGTACAAACATGAGAAAGGTAACCAGAAAAGGTAAAGTAAATGGACCTGAGGTGTCAGATGGTTTGACCAAGTTGGGAATGGTGGTTCTAAATGTTGGCATGTTGTGCAAAAATAAGGAAGTTCTCTTAACCAAGACCTTATGTTATCTAGTATTTATGTTGTGATCATGATTTCTTTATGCTAACTATTATATGCATCTATGTAAGTATATACTTTGTTATCTAACAGGGTCATCATGGATCATGATTATTAACGCTAAAATATATGTGTATATATATGTGTGTATGTATGTCATGTTTATATATCATGTATAGGGGGATTGTTCTTGTGGAGGAATGATTGCTTACGCAGGCGAATGACATGAAGAGGTTCCTAGTCTATGAGGAATCAAGTAGGAAGAGTAGTCATGAAAAGCATATGAGGTCAGTATCATGTGAATATGAATTTATATTGTATGCTTGTATTTTGCCTATGCTTATGTTATGGATAGGTTATACTGAGGGATACATCAACAAAGTGAAAGAAGTGTGGTCTATGACATGCTGGAACAAGCATGGATAAGACACTGGAAGCAAGGATGCTTGGTAAAGAGTCAATGTGATTTTGGATGTGTGGTACGACTGTTGTGCATATGTCATATATGTTGTACTTGTTGCACCTGTGATGTTGTGTGCATGCGTTATGGTGTATTATTAGTGTGTGTACATGTTGATTATGTAATGTTATGTACATGGTGTAGTACAAATAGTGTTGTATGAATGTTGTATGCATTGATGTGTATAGATGATGTTATGTACATGTTGGAAATGCAATGCTATGTACAAGTGGTGTTGCGTGCATGTTGTACATGTGGTGCTATGTACATATGGTGTGGTGTGCATGATTGTACAAGTGGTGTTGTGTGCATGTGGTGTTGTGTACATGTTGTACAAGTGGTGATGTGTGCAGGTGGTGCTGTGTACATGTGGTGTAGTGTACATGTCGTGCATGTGGTACTGTGTACATGTGGTATTGTGTACACATTGTATAGTGGTGCAGTGTACATATGGCGTTGTGTACACATTTTTCAGGTGGTGTCATGTGCATATGATGTTGTGCACACATTGTGCAGGTGGTGCTTGGTACATGTGGTACTGGTGTATGTGTGGAATTGAGTGCATGTTGTACATGTTGTGTTGCGGGCATGTGGTACTATGTATATGCATTGTGTAGTCATGGTATGGTGACATATGCATTCGTTGTGTTGCACTCTAGACACCTACTTGTGTTATGTTGTACATCAGGTGTAGGTGCATGTATTGTGTTGTACACCAGATGTAGGTGTATGTATTGTGTTGTGTTGTACATATGGTATAGGTGTATGAGTTGTGTTGCATATTGCATGTATGTGTATGCATTTTGTGGTGTTGCACGTTGTGTGCGGATGAATGTATTCTGATGTACATTGTGCACGTATATGTATGTACATTGGGTGTAGTTGTATGTGTTGTATGTCAGGTCTAGGTGCATGCATTGCATGGTGTTGTATGGAATGTGTGGTTGTGTGTGTGTGTGATGCACACTATGCATATGTGCACTTGATGGAGGAGAAGGCACTAGGTGTTTGTTGGGTGTGGTAACTGATCCAGTGTGTGTGCAAAAGAACAAATATAGAAGTAAGGATCAATGAAGGATAAGTATTGGTATTGTATTTCAATTTTATTATGCATGTGGATTATGACTGTGGTATATGATTATTATATGAGATCTATGATTCTAGTTTATGATGGTTACATGCGATTTATGATTTTGATCTATGATAGTTGTGTTTGAGCTACACTGGTATGATATTTTTATACATGTTGATTTGGTCAAACATGCTAGTTTGACTTGTTGTGACAGGAAACGAATATTATTGCAAATGTACCTTATGGATGAGCTAGCAATGAGGTATGATGTGAGTTTATTTCAATTTATTTTAAATCTAATAGAATTTATGTGCTTGGAACAAGAATGTGTGAACATGCCTAGTTGGGTGCTTGAAATCGATTGCAAGAATTAGCAACAGTAGTGAAAGAATTGGAATATGCAACAATATGTTGGTAAAGCACTTCAGGAACAGGGCCATTGTGGGACACTGGTACCCAATTGTGTCCATTGATTTACAGGAGCATTCTATGTCCAGTATGATGATTTTGAGGTAGGTATATGCCTTGGTTTTTATATCTTCCCATGCGAGGAAGCCTTGCAAAGGAATGGACTACTCTGGATGGGGGTAACAATAGAACTTGGAAGGTGAGTGATTGCACGGAAGGGTTGACTAGATTTCCTGAGGGACTGTGTAGCAAAGAAGGGAAGGTTGGGGATGGATTTGTTTTGGTCATGAGCATTGCTAGATGGAATCAGATGCACATTGGGAGTGTGCCCTAGAACAATGAACCAGTAACTGTTCACTGAGAGGACAAGTGGCGCGAGATTGCAACGCTATAAATTAGATGCAGCTTTGAGTGTGGCAATAGATTCTAGACTTTCTGGGAATGAGGTGAATCCTGGTACTACTTTAAGGGTGGAGGTGTGAGCCTTTAGATTCCCTTGTTGATTGATATGGGCATCATATCCTTTATTTGTTGGTTTAACAAATGTGCATATGTGTATATGTAAGTATTGTAAATACCATAATGAGATGTGTTATAAAGCTCCTGATCCAGGTGGATATTAGTGGCCACCCGCCAATTCCACATGGACCCCCACCATTGCTTCTTTTAGTTTTTCAGTTTCCTTAATTGTAGCACAATTTACTATTTTTAGCAGTTTTTCGAGTCCTAAACTTCCAGAGCCATTTTGAGGCCCTAAACGATGTTTTTTTGGAAATATACGACCAATGATTTTGTATTTAAAATTGTTTTTTCGTCATAGTCCTCAGAGAGATCTTTCCAACGGGTTATCATGCGCGTCAAACGGAGATAATATGACCAAGTTGCGACCCCGGGAAGTTGGTTGTCCAACTCACCCCAACGGGGCCCATAAACTCTTGGTGTTACATCTCCTTGGGTTAGGGTTTTGGTTGTTTAGGGTTTGCTCTTATTGTTCCATAATAAAAAGGCCCTTGAGCCTCATTGTAAGGCAGTTTAGAGGCATGTAGCCGCCACATCTCTTCTTAGAGATAAGCTACCATCGCCCTAGCTGGTTTATTTCCATTTCTGTTTGTAAGCATACTTCAGTATTTTACATTAATGAAATGAAGTATTATTTCCGCTGCATCTTTGTGTTTATGGTTATCTCTGTAATTTTTTGTGTTCCTATTTAAATCCGGATCAGCTCCACTGTGCGGTATGTTGTCATGATGTTTTGTTTTAGCAGATGGTCATTGTAAATAATGCAACAAGCTATGTTATAAATCTCCATGGGCAGCATGTTTTGTTTTCATCAATCTTGTTGGTTATAGGTGTCATTGAACGCCAAGGACAGTGTTCCCCCAAGGGGGAGAGTTCTGTAACAACCCTGGCGAAAATTCCATGTAAAAATATATAAATACCACGGGTGATGGGACACTTATTCCAAGCTGAACGTTGGGTAGGACATCCTAAGGGGTGTTCATTTGGTTGTTTATGGCTAAGGAAATTGGCAAAGGCAATGAATAAGGATTTGGAAAGGAAAACGGCATTAATTGGCACATTTATTTATGAAAATAATGAAAGTTAGGAGAAAAGGAAGGTGAAAGGTCACAGGTTTCATGTGAGGAGGAAATCGAAGGAAAATAATGGAAAATTTAGAAAATAAAGGAAGCTAGATTTGACATCTTTGGCAGCTAGATTTTTTTCTCCCAAGTCTCCTTTGTGAATGGCTCAGTTGGACTCGAAACCTAGTTTATCAATATACGGATTGCCTTAAAAATATATATTTGTAACATGTGTTGATAAGTCTCTAGATTCGTGCAATAGTTCCCATTGTGCAATTTGTTGATATGGGACCCGATCGATCACATCAACAAGTCGACTAGAGTCATAAAACAATGTTGGTAAGTTAATTTTTTTAGAGAATTTGTATTGAAAGATACCTAATGGTCGGTATCCTTTAGAAGATGCAATTTGTATTATTTTTGTAGCAATATCATAGATTAAGTTGGCTTCTAAGTAGCCATGCACAAGTGTTTCTAATTCTAGCTCTAGATCATCATCAAGACATGGTGAATCTACTTCATCAATTTATGGACTAATGTTTCCATTACTTTCTCTATGTTGGTCAAAGTGTTCTTTCCATTCATTGTTGATCACTATTTGTTCTTTTTTGTAGAGAGTTGTGTTGCACGAGTCTCGGAGAGCAATCACTACTTTTTTTGGTCAAATATTTCTAGACAAATATGAATTTCTGTATTTTATTTTTCTCTTTAGCATTATTGAAACTGTCATGCAATCATCAATACTTCTAGGTAGCGTAGTTTGGACTTTGTTCAAATTGGAAGGAACATTTATGATTGTCCTTGTTAGTCCTATTTGTGATCTTTTGTAGCCAAGTTGTCATATTTGTGCAAAGGTCATTCTTGGTGTTACCAATCTCTCTTCTAAAGATGTTAATTATGCAACGGAGAACAATTTTTGGTTTCAGCAGATATGTAAAGGTGATGTGAATTTAGGCAAATTTATTTGACTATTGCAATATTCGTAGATTTGTCCACTGGCTTTGATTAGTTTTGCCTCAGTTGTAGCTATAAGTGTATGAAAAGTTTCCAATGTGCTATTGTTGGCAAACCTCATATCTTTCTCAAAATACATTCTATCATAAATACAACATGGATGTGTAGGTACGTCTTGTAGTGATTGCAAATATGTCTCAATTTATTTAATTGATTGCAACTTTTTTTTTGTTTCTGGGATATCAAAGTACCATGTGCACACATTACATGTTTCAATTTATTCAATCGAGTAGTTTGGTTGTTGGACATATTGGAAACAGGAACAAGTATTGGTTTGCTATGCTTCTCACCCAATGATGAAGAAAGATAGTCTTATTTTGATAGTGTGCAATGTTTAGACAATTCAACAGATATTCTGCCTGTTGACATTTCATTGACAAATAACAAATTGTCTTCTTGGAAACAAGATGTAATAGCATTGGATTGTTTCTATAGAAGAGGTTTGCATGAAACACCTGAAATCACATTGAGATTTCATGTTTTCAACAATGGTTCAAAGATGTATCTATATTGTACAAATCATTAGCACTAGAAACACTATTAATCTAGAAAAGTGGACAAAAATGTGCATGTGATTTTCATATTGGCAAATGCATAAGGTAAAGGATTTTTGATGTAATATTTGATGAGTAGAATCTCAAAGATATATCTCTGATACTTGCACTCGAAATGTAGATGTTAACATTAAGTATTTCACATATCCATTGGACTAAGAAATGATTTCCCTATATTTTTCCATTTGCATATGGCATTGATGAGTTCATAATATACCCTTGCCAATTGTTGATGCATTGCTCTTGTTCAATGTTTTTGGAATCAAGGTGCTTTTCCAAGTATTCGATAGCTCTAACATAATTTTTGGCATAACAATTGTAAAAGTTTTGTGCAATTTTTTTTCTCGTTGCAAACATGCCAAACCAAGTGAAAATGTGCAAATAGAACTGAACAATGAGTCATCACAATCATTGAACATGTGATCATGAATAAAGAATCATTGTTATAATAGGATGTGTTTAATGAACACCATGACAAATTTTATAGGATAGCAATGGTATGCAGGAATGCATGGAGCAATCGATCCAGAATTTGTCGATGCAATGTTCATTGTGAGATATTAGAGGAATGGCTCAAAGTGGCCACACGTAGGATTTTGGTTAAGCAGCAAGATATTAATCGGGTAGCCATCAATATATTTGTTGAAACACATATATGCTTTTCCATTTGTAAATAAACAAACATTCACTGGAATTCACAACCAATTAAAAAACCAATTGATGCAAAAAAAATCTCCCCATAAGGTAATTTTCGAAGCAGAAGCAGGTGTAAACAATCCTTGCAAGTGTGTTTCAACATCAGTAACTCGGTGCAGATCTTGAAGGTATTCAGAAGTCAATTCAGTGTGTAGTGAATGGAAAGCAGCATCATGTTCATGATGTGAGCAATGGAGGAAGTGATCTACAATTCCTTGTCATATGTCGGTTGATGTATAATGAAAGTGAAGGAGAACAACAAATTAGTCGAAAAGACAATCTCCTGGAAGAAATGTTGCAATTTATAAAAATGGAATTTGGACAATATGTGACCAATCTCTTCAAACCATGATTCATTCAATGCAAAAGTATTTTTCATTGCCATGAATGTACTTTGGAAAATATGCAAATTGTTCGATGCAATTGTTGTTTGCAATGGAAGAAGCACAAAATACTTTGAGTAGTAGATTGACAAGTATTATTGGAATGGACTATGAAATTTGCCAGACATTATGTAGTTTGTCCCCCTTGTTGTCTCCCTCACTCCCCATTTACTTTTTTTTTTTTTACAAGAAGCACAATTGTGAATAGTGTGCTTTGCTAAAAAGAAGACGAAGAAGAAGTTATAAGTTAATTCTCAAATCCACCAATCATCACCATACACTACAATTCACAAGTCCAATGTTTGTTCATTTGAACATATTTCAGATATAGAAAAAATTCAGGAAAAAACTTAAATACCTATAAAATCCTCAAAGTCCCTATATTGATAGAAAGATACAGATCTCATTCAGATTATGTTGATTGAAATAGTCTTTGAAATCAAATTGTTATCTAGGTACTATTGTTTTAGAACGCAATAACATATATATAAGTGACATGTTCTTGTTGTACTGTTGTACTAGATAGTAAATTCCAATAAGCCAATTGTCATGGAAAGTACTACCTCTAAAATTCCATTAGCATTGCTATCTAGCTCGCCAACAATGTGTTTGAGAGAGATGCATCCATAAAAAGTCAATGATCCATGGACATCTAAAAACAGTTTATATATATATATATATATATATATATATATATATATATATATATGTGCAAGTTGTAGGTCTATAGTGATCATAAAATGCAAATCTTTTATATTTAGTTTTCTAAAAATGTGAGTGAAAAAAGATTCATTCATCAAAAAAGAAAGTTGATAATCCATAAAACATCAAGAATATATATATATATAATATATATATATATATTTGTTGTTAAGATGCTAGACATAGTTTATGATCAATCATAAAGAATGCAAAATAAACATGCAATACAAATCATTTACTTACCATGACATAAAAACATAACTATGATAAAAATACATATATTTAAAGTAGGATAAAAATACATATATTTAGATTATTGTCGTAGAAAAATAAATGATGTCTTTATTATTAGAAATGTGAGTGAAAATAAATCATTCATTAAAAAGAAAATCGATAATCCATGGAACTAAATTCATATATATAAGTGAAACTAATTTTTTACCATGCAAAACATAGTTTATAACGAATCATAAAAAATGCAAAATAAAACATGCAATACAAATCATTTACTTATCATGAAATAAAAACATAATTATAATAAAAATACACACATTTAGAGTATCGTCGTAAAAAATTAGATGCTAGCCAACCTAATAAGAAATGAAGTGTTATGCCTTTATTATTAATAATAATAAGTGGAGAGCACAAAGGAAAAAACATCCAGATAATAAAGTTTATTGCAGTGTCCTACAAAATTATCTTCCACCCTTTTGTTTTTTTATATTCTCATTTGAAATAATTCCACAATATTTATATAAAAAATGAAATGCTAGAAAACCAATAAGAAAGGAACGGCTACACTTTTCTGGTTGATAAATGGAGAATAAGGAACGGCTACACTTTTCTTGTTAATAAATGGAGAGTACAAGGGAAAAAACACCAAGATTATAAAGTTTAGTTTAGAATTATAAGACTATGATATATTACAATGTCTTACAAAATGATCTTGTTTCTTTAGTTATAGATATTAAAATCATTTAAATTTTCATGTTTCTAGATATTTGGTGAATTTCAGATACTCGGATTGCAACTTAAACATGTGAGGAACAATTGTGTAAATCATTTTTCCATAAAATTATGTTTACTCAAACGAATTATCATTGAAAAGTTATTCCACTTAGAATGCACTGAGCTTGCATTTAAAACTTTTTGGACAATTAACTTTGATGTTAAAGGCCCTGCAATTTTATATCTTTCACATTGAATATTATGATTTTCAATTATAGTATATTGATATGGTTTTTAAGATCTAATTCTAAACCTATATAAATCTCTTTGAATTTTTGAATTAATTAATGGTTGTGATAAACTTATTTTCTAATTATAATCGATAAATATATATTTAGTTTACTATGGATTTGAATTAGCAATTTTATTTTTTAAAATATTTTGTAAATTTAACTGTTAAAAACATGTATTTATCTTAGAAAAATATATAATTCAAATTTTTATTTAAAAAAAAAAAGTATATGCGTATTTATAAACTAAAACATCTTATATCTATTTTAATTTTAATTTATTAAATATATAGAAAATTCAAACTTGTTACATTGTTTCTTTCTTATTCCTCCCTTGAAAACATGTGGTTCTCCATGCATTTAAAGCCATCCATATCTAAGTTATAACACTTCAATCTATGCTGCTTCATTTCCCAATCAATGTAGATTTGCATTTGCCTCTGTAGGCAAATACTGGTGCAGGAGTTGAAAAGGGTAAATGCATGATAAATTGTGGAGTTCTTATGTTTATGTCTGAACTAATAAACTAAATAAAAGTATGAGACATGTTCAAGATAATTGAAACTTAAAATATATTAATGTTGAGAAATGCCCAATATAGGTTAACATTTTTTTTTTGTCATTAAATCGATTTCAGGATTTCAGGATTTCCATTATTGTTTTTTCTCTCTTATTCCTCTCTTGAAAACATGTGGCTCTCCATGCATTCAAAGCTATCCCTATTTAAGTTTTTTGTCATTAAATTGATTTCAGGATTTCCATTACTATTTTTTCTCTCTTATTCCTCTCTCGAAAATAGGTGGCTCTCCATGCATTCAAATCTACCCCTATTTAAGTTATAACACTTCAATCTATGTCGTTTCATTGCCCAATGGATGCAGATTTGCATTTGCCTCTGTAGGGAAATACTGGTGCAGGAGTAGAAAAGGGTAAATGCATGATAAACTGCAGAGTTTGTGTGTTTATGTTTGAACTAATAAACGAGATAAAAAGAATGAAAGACAGGTTCAACATAATTGAAAATTAAAATATATTAATGTTGACAGATGTCCAATATATGTTAACGGAACTGGAGGAGACAGACTAGCAATAACAGCAACAGAAACTCCTAAAAGGGGCATTCTCTTTAACAAATGAAAAGTACAGAAAGAGATTTGAAAGAATACTTAACTAAGAAAATATTGCCAAGAAGATATAATGGGAAAAAAAGGATTAAAAAGAGAAATTGACGGTATTTATAGTGTCAAGGAAAAAAAACTAATTCTATTTTGAATATGTTGCAACAAATTTCAAAAGAAGCTAGGTACATACCTAATTCCGATTTGAATCTGTTGCAACTATTTTCAGGAGAAGCTAAGTAAATACCGAGAGAAAAAAACCACCAATACGCAGAAAGCGAAGCAACATTGAAGAACAACAACAGGATGCCTAAGACTCTGCACAGAATGAACAATGCAGTAAAACACACGGCCAAAAAAGTCTTAACTCAATCTAATTTTAAATGTTTCATGCATCAATACTTTAAATTCGCAAGGACCGGGTTTCATTGTTACGCATAGATTTTCATGGTTGCTTACAATTCGACATTTCTAAAATTAACTGGAACATTTACGCAGGGGCTTCAACGAAGCTTGCAACAACAACACAGCTGTTAGGCCTTGCTAAGTCTCTTCTCTGCTTTTGCCACTTTTTCTAATTTACACGAACCTACTAGCACATTTCTCGCTCTATTGACCTCTTCAATGGCATCCTCGCCTTACACGGTCTGGCATCCCTTCTATGTGTTGGTGAACCTCTGGCGAACCTCAATACAGAATCACTTAAGCAAATACTACCTCAACTGCGCATTTATAATGCACAAGTACTCAGATGCGGAATAAATAACACTCTCTTATATTAATTCAACAAATGGAATATAGAGATTACAATCTGTTCATTCCTGAGATTGACTGTGTTCGCATTTACCAGACTTTTGCTACTCAACTAGGAGATAGCTTTACTAGAGGCTACCTGGCGAAATCACAGACTTGGTCTTTGAACACTAAGAACCAACACGCTTATAGACAAACTTTCTAAAGATCTGGCCACTTTAGGTTCTCACCTGTGTTGAACACACAAATGCGTAGGCTTCTCAGATCACCTAAGACTTTGAGATTTCTTCGTGATGCAAGCAAATCAGACAGAAGTCCACAGTTGCAGAGCAGGAAAAACTCTCGACTCTAAAACTTAAAACACTCCAAAACTCTGCATGCTCAAATGAGCCTTACTCCATCTCTTATATAGGAAAAGGAGGGGACAAGCATCCGACCAACGGGATGACAAACATGGTACTGAAGGAATCTATCAGATCACGAGATGTGGCTCAAAGTGCACCAAAAGTCGAAGAAGTGCTCTGAGTCTCATCACTGAAGAATATTACAAATCTACGGAGAATAAAATGTCCAAAGTGGACACTTTTTGAATAGGAAAAGCCCACGGGAAAATCTGGTCACAAATTGTCCTTGTGACTAGACATCATTTTACACTGTGGAGACTTTTACGGACAAGTCCACCATAACCAAAATAGATTAAAAAACTGTAATTTCGGGAAACCAAAATTTTTTATACAGGTTTTCATCCCAAGCCTTGGTAAAAATCCTTCTCACAATCATAGGCTTATTTAATATAATTGATGCTTAATTTTTGTGAGAATAAGCCATTGGTGATGTCTCTTCATATATTCTTTTAACACCTTGTTATCTTGGAGAGGATATCAATTTGGGAGAGAAAACATGTCTTTAACGATCTCATAAGGAGAATGGAAGCAATAAGGAATATTGTGTTCAAAACATATATCACAACCCATTCTAACATATGATTCATGGTAAAAAGGATCTATGCCTATTCTGTTCATACCATAATCAGTCCACCAATCCTGCATCCAATCACTTTGTTGGTTCCGTTGCAGGTTTCCTGTGGTCCCAAACTTTATCTTGGTGTAGTGGGTTTCTTCTTTGCTGTCTTTATTTAATATGTCCCACCACAATCTTTTATAGATGCCGAAATCATAGACTGTGTCTGGAAAGATGAGGCTGGGGTCCTTTCTGGCCCATAGTGCTGCATTATGTGTTGGAAAGGGCCAAGAAGTGTTCCTCATTCGGTTTATTGAAAAATATCTTTCATGGACCCCACTTTTGCTTCCCCCATGTGACCATATCATAGTCAAATCATGAAAGTCATGTAGAAGAGCATCTTGTGCCTGGCTTACAGCATTCATGTTGTTGGAATAGACCATATCGTGGATCCATCTGCTCCCTTTTGGGTACACTCTTCTTTCAAGTACTAGATGTAATATATCAGTGTGTGCTTGGAGATTAGCATATAATACTTTTGTATTTCTTAATTTCCAAGTGGGCTTCTAACTTTCTTTGTATTCTCACCAACTAAGATTATCTAGAATTGTTCTAAGTACTTCCTTTTTTTGGCCTTGATCCTGTTTCGTTACTATTATCATCACATGTTTAGCTGGCTAAATGAATTCTCTACTGAGAAAATCTAGCAAATAATTTCCTTTCCCTTTAATATGCTCTGCTTTGAATTCAAAATTGGCGAACAAAGCCTGCCACTGAGCAAACTTGGCTTCTCCCGGCTTTTTAATATCTTTGGTTAAGACTTTTTTCATAGCCGAGGCATCAATCCTTAGCAAGAATTTTTTATTTACAAGATTTACCTCAAATTTATTTATACAATTTCAGGTGGCTTTAACTTCCTTCTCTATGGTAGAATAATTTTGTTATGTTGGATTCCAAGTTCCTGAAGCAAATTGTACAATTTGTTCTGCACCTTATTTTTTCTGTTTGAGAATGCCTCCCCAACCAATATTGCTTGTGTCTGATTCTACGATCTTGAAAGCATTGTCATTAGCTACATAGAGGATAGGCATTGTCTTGACTTTACCTTTGATTCGTTGAACAGTTTTGATATGGGCCTTAGTCCATGGACGTGGATTTTTCTTGAGCCTTTGATTTAACAAACTTCTATCCTTTGCACAATCTTGATAGAAGTTACTCACATAATTTAGACATCCTAGAAATCTTTGAAGCTGGGTTTGATCAATAATAATGTCAGGGAACTTTTCAGAGAATTCTAATGCATGTTTCTGCAAGGATATTTGGCCATTAAATATGGTATGGCCAAGAAACTTTACAGAGGTTTGGAATACCTCTATTTTCTTTTTGCTTAAAACCAAACCATTTCTTTTTACCAATTGTACAAATGTCTGCACATGCTTGAAATGATCTTGAATATTTTTCGAAAAAATTAAGATGTCATCAATATAGACTAGGAGCCAATCAAAGTAAGGTTTAAAGATGGAATCCATCACCTTCTAGAACTTAGAGGGAGCATGCTTCAATCCAAAAGGCATTACATTCCATTTGTAATGTCCTGCAAGCACGCTAAAGGTTGTTTTGAACTTATCTTTTTCAGAAATGGCGACCTACCAAAAGCCTGACTTTAAATCAAATTTTGAAAATATTTTTGCTCCCGCTATCCTCCCTATCAAATCACCTTTGTGGGGAATAGGATATGTATTACTTACGAGAACAGAGTTCAGAGGTTTGTAATTGATTACAAGCCTTGGGATGCCTCTGACTTGTTCTGATCTTTTATTTACATAGAATCTGTAACAGCTCCAAGGACTGTCAGATTCCCTGATGAGTCTTTTGTTCAGGAGTTGCTTTATCTCTTTTTCACGCAGCTCCTTGTATTCTTTGTTCATTGGGATTGCTCTGCTTTTGCATGGCTTCCCCGCATACTCTGTTTTGTATGGTAATTCAACTATGTGTTGTTTCTGATAATAAAAGGCATTTGGTTCTTTTGAACATCATTCATCCTCTATTGTCTTTTTGAGCTCAACAATTTTCTTTTTGTTTAGAGGACTTTTTAATTGTTCTTCAATTTGTATTGAAGACTTCAGATCTTTTAGATCTGTTAACTTTGCTTCGACTTTGTCTAAGTCCCTGATTGTTTGGACCATGGTTGAAATCCTTGGGCTTGTGATGTAAGGCATTTCAATCCTTTTTGACTTTCCATTTGAAGTTGGGACTGTAATGAAGTAGCCAGCTTTATTATTTTTTAATTGTATTGAATCATGGGGTTCAACTGCAGCTAGAAAGATATTACCCAAAATGCAATCAACGGGTATATCTAAGACTGCAAACTGTAGCTTTATACAATGTTGGTCAAAACATACAGAAGCTTTTGGTATTTCATATCTGAGTGTTTTATTCCCCAGACCAACAACTTTCCTTTCTGCACCAATCCAGTATTTTGCTGCAATAACTTTTGAATTTAAGATATTTACATCTGCACCAGATTCTAATAGTGCAGTTAGTGAAAACATTTCTCCTTTTATACAAAGATTTATTTTTACATGGTGCTGTTGATATTCAATAGCCATGATCCTCATCTCTCTGAATCCTAGAATAGGATCTTTTTTCCCTTCAATGATTTCTACATTCGGGTTTTGGTAGGAGGATGTAGTGTTCCAATCTAGAACACTTTCAAGTTGTTTACCCTTTTCTAATTCTATAATTCTAGATTTTAAACTAGAAATGTTATATTTAAGATGGTGTATTTCTCTACTTACCTCTGCCAAGGTGAGTGAGCGAACCTTGTCATGTGGTTGATGTTTCTGGAAGGATTTGGTATTTTTCTCAAACGAGGTATCAACAAATAATGGCTTTTTGGCAGTATTTTTGGAAGAACTGGATAAACGTAGCTGGTCCATGAAAGTTGCAGTAAGTCTTTCCTTCATATCACCTTCTTCCATTGCTCGGATTTGAGAAATAATCTTGAATTCTTCTTCTTCAGCTACGGCCATCAACACCTTCTCCTTTGGTAGTGCTATGTGTGTTTCCTCAATAGAGGATTCACTGTAAAAATCAGAATCATAATCATAAGTACATGCACAGTTTTCTGAGTCTGAGCATGCACAAGCTTGCATTTGTGCATGTAAATCTTCACCAAATGAGTATGATGAAGAGCTGAAAGAGTCACCAGATGAATCTTCTAGTTGTTGTTGTTGTTGTTGTAGATGTTCTATCATTGAAATATTTGGGCAGCGATTTGTCTCATGATTTTTAGACCCACACTTTCTACATTGTGTTTGGGTCTTTGTTTTGATTTGACAGCTTTTTCCTGTCTGCTTAGAGCCTGATTTTTCTTGCCTCTGTTCTTCTTTGATTCTTCGCCTACTAGACATCGATTAGATGTATGTCCAAACTTACAACAAAGCCAACATGTAAGCTTATTCCATTTTTCTTGTTTGGAAGTATGCAGGTGTATATCTGAAGGCTTATAGTAATGTGTCTTAGGAACATACCTATAGTGTCCTTTTCTGGTCCTTGGTGTGACTTTTCTTCCTGATTATTTGCCTTTATAGAATTTGGCAGTTTGATTATATTCTTTTTTGGCTCGCTTTTTGGCTTTCCTTTTTCTAACCAAAGGATCGTCAATGGTTAGACCATATTTGTTGCAGGTAGATTTACTATCTGGAAGCCTTGACAACTTTTCTAAAGATCTATTTACTTTAGAACTGGTACACAAACTGATCAATATTTTTGTAATGAGAGAATAAATCTCTCCCCAGGTATATGATTCGAATGGTAATTGAAACACTTCTTGCAGTTTGATATAATCAACAAATCTGGATGGTAGAGCTGCAAGATCTACCTGTTTCCATAATAAAATTTTGGTATCTTTCACTTCATATATTCTTTGCACCCAATCTCTATGAAAGTCTTCAAATTGTGGCATTTTGTTACATTTGAGGTTCATCAATATAACCTCATGTTTATCAGCCAATTCTTCTTCATAGCCACACTAATGCTCTAAGATCATCGAAGTCAAAGCTCTGATCATATTACTTTGAACTGAACCATCTGAATTGTGGATGATATTTCCATCTGTATCTTTAAGGCATTCTTCTTCCATCTTAGCTATTAAGGTCGGGGATGATTCTATTTCCCACCATCTGAGAAGTGCTCTAGTGAAACACTGCATGATGGTCTTGCATGCTTCAATCTTGCTCTTACCCCTGAGACACATTAGCTTATATTTAGAAAACATTACATCAATTAGTTGTCTGATTTGCCCAATGCTAAGATTATCAATATTCCATTCCTTGTGAGATTTTGGGAAGAATGTATGTGTCTCTGGAAGTTTGTGTTTTCCAGCTAGATCAGGAGCTAGATATTTATTGAACCGATTTTTTAAAGGCTCATAGATGGGAAAAACCTTGGCCGGTTTCTCTTCTTCTTCCTGAAATAATGATGCCAGAGAAACATGTTCTGAAGATTCTTCCTTTTGTGATACTACCATTTCTTTAGGAAATAGGGATGGAAATCTGTCCACTAGTATGACTGGGTCCTGTATCTTTACGCTTCTTTTGTGTAAAAAGGAATCTGGAACTGGTTTGTCTATCTTTGATAGTGATATCTTTTCTACTTTCCTCGAAAGTTCACTTATTATTCCTTTAGTAGAATCGAATTGTTATACCATTTTTTCTCCTACTTCGTCTATCTTGTTCAAATATTCTCTAGCATATCCTCTAACAATTGAAAATGTAAATTGTACATCATTGAAATTTTTATTTAAATCATTCAAAGAAACTTGCATGGCATCAAATTGATTTTTAACCTCTGCAGATTTTATCACATTCATCTCTAGACCTTTAATGGTTGTGTTTGTCTAGTTTAGTTGTTCACTGGCCTTCTGAATTCTGCCATCTATTCCCAAGGCATTCTCATCCTTTAAAACAATAGGAATGGCCTTTGCAGAATTTTGGCCTTCTCCTAATACAATTCCTTTATAGTGAGGTAAGGTAGTTACTGTCTCAACCTTACTACCATCTAAGGCAGACCAAGAGTGAAGTGATGAAGTAGAGGCTATATCATCGGCCATCATAACATCTTTTGTCTGTCTCATACTTTTTCAGGAATAAGAAGATATCTAGGAATTTGTTTCTTCCATATATTGTTTCCATTCATGAGACATCTTAACTTTTTCTTCAATAGTATGAGCAAAACCAAAAGATTCAGCTTCTGGATGAGTGAAAAGATCCCAATTTAACATTGCTTTCATCCATGCACCTCCAATTTTATGCTTGGGACAACCATCCATTAATGTAAAAAACTTCTGCATTTCCATTACAGCAGGTTTTTTATAATCATCTAGAATTGGGCCGAATCTTGAATCAGGGATTAGTCCATTTGCTTGTTCTAGAAATCCAAGCCCATATTTAAAATTAAACATGTTATAAGATTTAGAGTTTTTTTATTACAAATTTTGTGTCCATTTAAAGTTTTAGTAAAAATAGATATTTTTTGTCATTGTTATGTTGAATGTAATTAAATTTATTTAGTTATTTATACTTTATAAATAAAAATTTATGATTATTTATGTTATTAAAAGTTATTTTTTGAAATTATGTAGCTAATTTAGATTTCTACAATTTAATTATGAGCTTATTTTTGGGGAAATAATCTTGCCAATATTCCAATCCTTCAGTGTATCTTTGCACCTTTTGGGGCAATTGCTAGTAATATTATAGTATTATTATTATTATTATTATATATTCCAGTTGTGGGCATAAAAGGTTGATCTCTCGAGTTGGAGGAAAGATTTTGTGATATAGTCAATCTACGCTTTGCGATACTTTGAACTTTTTATTAACTCATTGACGACGCATTGTGTTTGTTAAAACACTTTTGTAATGGTGAATTGGGCCTTTGGTTTAACCTGTAGTAGTATCGGTTAAACACCTCATCGTTAATAAACCCTTCATCTTCGACCTAGAGAATACTTATCAGTAATAAACCCTTCATCTTCCAACGAGAGCATATAATGTTGCAATTGATCTGCAATTGTACTTCCAGTAATTTTAAGGCATTTTGTAATATTCTATTTTTTTTATATGGTTAAAATAGATGGAATCTACCCATGGTATTTGCCAATTGGATCCATCCATGGTATTTTCTTTTGTTTTTCGAGGGAAAATAACAAAATAATTTTTTTTAGAGAGTCCATCAAGCCTAGAAAGAAAGAAAAAAGAAAGAAAATGATTTTAACGTCCACAAGGCTAAAGATAGCCTATGGAACATATTGCTTCCTCATCTTCTTGATGTATTTGGCCATTTTCCTAGGAAGTCTCGTCATAAATGTTCCTAGCTTCTCGACAAACCCCTTACTAAATAGATTATCCAAAAATCTAGTTGCCAGCATATTTGCATAACTTTCCCTGTTGACTTTGAAGGCCTCGCATTCAAAAATGAAATGTTTTTTTGTTTCCACTTTTCCGGAAGAACAAAAAATGCATACCCTTTCCTCCCACACTTCTTTTGGCCTTTTCCAACGCCCTATTTCACAACGGAGTTAATGAGAATTAGTCCTTAATTGAGCAATAAGAATTTTGGCTCCCCAAGAGATATTGGCCTCTATGTATGATTTTGGTTGATGACTATGAGTGGGATTAAACACTTCAAATAGTACTTTTTCTTTCTTCCTAGCTCCTTATCCCAAGTACGCTTGTGGAACTTATCCATAACAAAAGCTTTTACCTCTTTGTTGTTTATGGGACACGTGTTCAAGAAAATACCCCATTTACTAAACCATTTGTTATTTTGTTGCATACAAGTCATTTTTCTATTGCACAATATGTCATTAAAGACAACCTTAGGCCATTTACCCTCTTCCATTTGCTCAATTTTTTTAAATACCTTATCACTCGCACCATAGCAATTGCTTCAATAGGAGCAGCCCCCGTTTCACTTGTAGGAATATACAGGGTAAGTTCCTCAGACAGAACACCAAAAGGGCACCGCTCACAAACAGATCACAGACCAATACACCAGTATTTTGACGTGGTTAAAACCCTCAGAGAGGGAAACAGTCCACGGCCTGTGCCAACGTGGCTACTACAGGCAATTTATTAATAAAAGAATCAAAATTTACATAAGCTTCTCTCATGCACGGAGAACCTACAAATGACCCTCCATGCACTTTAAATAGAATTCATGGACCAATTGGGTGTCAAGCCACGGACCAAGTGTCGGTAATACCAAGGAGAGAATGAACCGTCGGATCACTAGATATCGTGACCATCGGATTGTAAGTTAAAAATGTACATGGTAAAGAAACACACTTTACCTAACTCTATACTAGACCAAGTTATACTTAACTATTCCTACGTGTCGGAATATCCTAACATCACTTAACAAGATAGCATAAGGAACTGCATTTTTAATCTTGAATTTGTTTGTAATCAAACGCTTCTTAATTTTCTCAATTTGTTTCCACTACATGTCGGATGTATTGTTGTCCATAGTTCACAACCATAGAGAATCACCGGAATCCCTAGAAGCCCAAAAAGAGTTTGAGTACTTTTCCAGTCCCATAACTCTTCCTCTCTACACCTATTTTGAAAAGCATAAAATGTTTTCCAACCCCCCAAAGTTATTTTCTTTCTACAACCATACCAACTTAGATTTTTGTTGAAGCCAATTCCGAGGTATTTGTAATTCGCAACTTCTTCCAGGATGTTGCCTTCAAAGTAGAGTTATGTTGGTTATGTTTTCTTTTTTTAGAGAAAACCACTACTTTCGTTTCGCTAATATTGACTTGCATCCCCACACTTCTACAAAAATGCTCAAGGGATTGTAAGTGCTCTTGCAAATCAAGAGTCAATTTAGCAATCAGAATAATGTCATCTACATACAAAATAAACCTTATAACAAACTTGCTCAAATAGATACAATCACCCCCTTGCGAATTTAACCACTCCTCAAGCTTGTCGATATATAAACCAAAAAGGGTAGGAGACAATGGGCAACCTTGCTTGACCCCGATATTGCTTCTAAAACTTTCAGAAATGGTTGTTGAAGTTCTAATTTTGACTTTCACCTCTTCATATAGCCTATGCACAGATGCTCTCAAATGTTTAGGAACCCCAGGTTCCTTCATTCTATGCCAAAGCTTATCCCTAGGAACCGTGTCAAACGCTTTTCTGAAATCAACAACGCAACAAAAGACTTCTTCCTTTTTCTCCCAAACTTTTTCAATGATGTGCCTTAAAGTTATACAATGATCAATTGTGGAATGTTTAGGTTTAAAACTTGCTTGCCCTTTAGCATGCTTATCTCTTTCTTGTACCCACTTGCTAATTTTATTTTCTAGCATGCTTCCAAATAGCTTTACAAACAATTGGTCCGATAATTGGAGGGATTATTGACGTCACTGCTCTTGAAAAGAGGTATTGCCAGACTAGTTGTCTGATCTCTGGGGAGCCCCTATTGTATGATGTTGTTGAAAATTTTTGTAATGTGAGGTGTAATAATCTTTGAGCCCCCCTTTAGATATTTTGCTTGGAGTTCAACTAAGTCTTTTGCTTTTCCAACACCCAACTTCTTGATATCCATCTCTACCTCTTGCACCGTGAAAAGTTCAGTATCAGTGTTGACCAAGGGGGCAGGATCAACTTTGGGATCCTATTCATAGAGTTGTCTTGCATATTCAAACCACTTAGAAGCTGTAATACTATTTCCAATTTGTATCTTTCTCGGTTGGAGCTTCTTCCAAAATAATTTGGGATTACTTTTCCCAAGGAAGATTACTTTTTCTTTCGTTGAAACCATGAAATCGTCCTTTTTCTTGCTTAATAATTGTCTGTAAGCTTTGAGCTTTATGTTATCCTTGTTTGAGTCTTTCCACATTCTCCTTGCCTTTTTGCATTCCTCGTCAAACCAAGCATTATCCGGAAAGCAATTTGTTTCAGATTTCTTAGTTTTTTCTCTTTTGCACTTTTCAAGTGAGCTTGAATTAAATGTGTTAATTCATGACTATGAATGTCGTGAATTGTGATTTTCTCCTTCTTGAAGAGCCTCTCTATTGTCGTTTTGAAGGTATTACAATTTTCTGGAGTCAAAAGATTATGCCCTTTGCGAGATTTTGTTGGACATGCTAAATTTTTTACTCTAATTGTTTACTTCTAGTCCAAGAGAAACTTAAATAAATTGGTTTGTGATCTAATTTTAAGTCCCAAAGTGTTGAAAATAGAAACAAGAAATGCTAAAAATAACATTGCTATAGATAGCATTTCAGGATATATTCCAATTTTGATTTGTCCTTGAATCAAAATTAAGAATTAAAATTTGAATTTAGTCTCACCAGTTGTTTCAAAAGTAATTAATTAATTCATCTTGACTTAATTAGTCGAAGAAATTCAAACATGAAGTCTTTGTGAAGACATGCAACAGTTATCCCTTTGATTGAGGAAGTTATCCCTTAATTAAGGAGATAAGGATGAGTTGTATTTGAGTTGTAATTAGTTAGCTCAATTAACTGAGTTAAGTCCAGTTAAATTAGTTCCAAACAGTTTGTGGAACTAATTGTGAGTTCAATCAGTTAATGCATGCATGCATGCAACTAATGTTCTCTAGATAACTGAATATTCTCTCATAAATGACTCTTGCATGTCAGTTTAGACAAAGACCCAGTTGAGATTAAAGGTAGGGACAATGTACTTTCAGTTGCTAGAATATTCCCATGTGAATATCTCTTGCATGCAGAAGGAATTCATTCCTTCAGGATTGCACAGTTCATACAGAGGTCAGCGCAGTGTGTGAGGTGAGAAACACACAGGTGGCAGCTAGAGGACCCAGGAGAAACTGCGCAAGGAAATGGGAGGCTTGGAGGACAGAGGAGAAGGCATATGTGTTGTCTATTCTGTTTATGAGCAGCAGTGAGGGATTGTACTGCGATCTGGATAGCTTGAGAGCTAAAGCTTTGTGTAATCCTGAGATATTTCCACTTGTATGATAATACAGATAGCAGGGTTTTTAGCTGAGGCTTTCCCCAGAATATTCTTCTGTGTTTCAAGTGTGATTGAATCTTCTTCTCTGTTATATGTGTTCTGTTTGATCTTGCTAAAATTGATTAAGCTTCCACAAGTTTGATTGTAGTAGTAGATTAAGTATTTCAATTTAGTAAATTGCATAATCAGTTTAATCTACAGTGAGAATTTCTACACAAAGTTGATCTCCAATCAAAACTTCCTCCATTTTCTCACACAAACCATGCGAGCAAATTACATAATCTACTACACTTGCTCCATTGTAAGCATTGCAAGTGAAATTATCAGACTTTGCCCATCTATTCAAGCCATTACAAATGACTAAATCAAAGGCCCCACATAGATTAAGCAATTTTTCACCAAAGAGATTGCAGCCCTTGTCCTCTGAAATTCTTTCCCACTGATGATTACTCTCTTTTGTAAGCCAAATAGGGTCGCAGTCTTCTTTACAGCAAAGAATGCTCGCTTGCTCACTTGCAATCCTAGCATTCAAATCACCCACTATAAGGACTTCACCTAGCTGAGAATATGTTGCAATATCTGCTTTTAATGCTGCAAATGGATCTTTGTGGTTGAGCCCTCTAGCTTTGTAGATTTTTTAAACTTGCGGCGCAAAATAACATGTTGCAATTCTGATCTGGTTTCCATTTTCTGATATTTTAAACCAAATGAATTGTTTATTTGAGTCTTCTTTTTCTAACTGAATGAAACAACCTTCTTTCTCCCTCACTAAAACCATGATACCCCCATGCCCTTTGTCATTCCCTACTGCCTTGTTCCACAGTGCCATCTTCCAGTATCCCTCAACAAAGGTGTCTTGCACCGTTCATGCTCATGTGTTTCTATGAGGCAAATTATGTCTCTATCTTCTGCAATAGGCCCTAACCCAGGTCCTCATCTCCATGGGTAACCTTTGCAATTCCAACAAACTAATATTAAGGAAACCTGGGTATGACTTGATTGCTATTTATTTTGACATGCAAGACTCACATTTGAGTCTTTGTCCCTCCTTTCCTATACTGACCTTGCTTCATGGTTTCCTGTTGAAGAGTTTGTTGCCTCTTCTTTATTACCATCTTGCTGCTCTACTTTGGAAGGAGGCCCAAATCGCGCTATCACAGCTTTACCTTTATAAATCCATGCTCTCTTGCCTTCATCTCTTGTTTCCCTAACCTTTAACATTTCCTCCATCCTTTCCTCCTGTTGTCTTACAATTAAATCTTCTTCTAGAAAAAAGCGAGAACACCTCAAGAGATGCCTCTTGCTTAGAATAATATATTTATCATGCAAGCTAGTCATGATGACTTTTATGGGCCCGGATCTCTCACCATTAAACTTACCCACCCTCCATGCTTTGCATATTTTTCCTTTCCATACCAACTTGTCTTTCAAGAAGTCTCTTGCAAGTTCATGAGTACATTCATTTTCCCATAGTCATTCACCCCTTTAATAATTATGTTTGTTGCTCTATTTTGTCTTTCCTTGCCTTCTCTATCTTGCATGTTGTCAACCGAAATGTTTATTTCTCCTTATTTATTAGCAGAATTGCTAATAACTTGAGCCCAAGTTTTGGAAACTTTGGTGGAATCTCCTTTCCTTTCTTCTCTTGCTTTCTCTTCATGGTTGTCTATTTGGGCAATTGTTTTCCCTTTATCCTGGGATGATTTCACATTCACCACCTTTGTACTTTCCACTACAGATTTCTTTATGTTTTTCACATCCCTCTACAAATGTTGACCCAATAGCAAACCGATGTTTACATTGTCTCGTAACTTGTAGCTTTGTTTTATCACACACCCAACCTAATGGATATGGATTTTTATGAGGTTTTGTTTCTAGACCCAACTTCTTTACAATTGTTTCAAAAATCAAATTAACTTGTGACCCACTATCAAATAAAGTATCAATTTTAGTGTGCTTGAAAATGACTCTAATATGAAATAGCTCATTTATTTTCCTCTCATTACTTTCATTATCAACAAAATGTGAAGAATTACTTGTAGATGCTTCAGAATCTTTACCTTTTATTCCTATGGATATAACTATTGTTTCGTCACCTGAGTCTAACCCCAAGTCCTTTTGAATGACAGCAACATTCTTTTGCTCTTTACCCCCAAACTTCTTAGGCTTCAATTCTGGATGCAAAGACCAGCAGTGTGCCTCATCCTGTCCTTCCTTCATACAATGAGTGCATGAAGGTTTATCCTTCTTTACAGTGTTTGTTTTCCTCTCCTTCCATTTCAATTTATTCTTTCCTTTATTCTTGTTCTTAGTAGATTTGGACAATTTCCCAACAACTGGGTTTACATTTTTACCTCTAGCCTCTAGATGAGTTGCTTGGAATGACACATCATCTAAGCTAGTGGGATTAAACATAAGTATAGTATGCTTCAAATAACTATGAAGACAACCTATATATTTTTACAATGTCTCTGGTGAGTCCAATAATATGCCTGATGTTAAAGCTCTCTTACAAAATTCCTGAGTATAACTCTTAACACTTTGACCCTTCAATTAACGTAGTGTTTGTCAACTCATCATTGCTTGCTGCATATAAGCCAAAGGATAAAATTGATTTCTATGGTAGAAACAAATTCATTCCAAGTTGAAATGATTTTACCATGCTTTTGAAGATCTGCTTGTGTCTTGCCTTCCCACCACACAAGTGCAGTTCCTCCAAGTTGAAGGCTAGCCAGTTGAATCTTCTTCCTTTCTGAATCAATTTTCTACACCCTGCAATATACATCAATTTTCCTTATCCAATTATCAATCTTTTATGCATTAAGTTCTCCATCATAAATTGGCAAATCAAATTTTACAACTAATTTGATCAAAGAGGTTTTCCTTTTCTTCTTCTTAGAAGAGCTAGTTTTATGAGAAGAAGACGATGATGACGACGATGATGGTGATGATGGAGGAGACGGTGGAGGCTGCATTCCTCCCTTTCCCTTATCTTCCTTATCTTATTTGTCTGGAGGAACAAAAAGAAAAGGTTCCTCTACTCCTTTGTCTGGTCTAGGTGATGAAGTGATTTCTCCTCTACCCTTTTTAAACTCATGATATATCTCTTCCACCATGGCACGTATGGTCATGAAGCTATCTAAGAACTGGGACTCTAACCCAAGTGGAGCTTCATTTGCCATCCTTCTTCATGAAAAGACCCTTCCAATCTCTGGATTCGCCTTAACAAGTTCTCCTTCACCTCGTCCGAGCCTTAACCTAGTCAACATTCAAATCTCCACACAAACTTGTCAAATCTTAAAAACCTTGAGCTTTGATACCACTTTGATCTAAAATTGATAAAGGTATTACAGACTATGTGTGAAGTTTCCTATGTTACTTAGTGCAATGGATCGAAGAGATTGCGAATAACACAGACACTTAAACAATTATAAAACACAATAAAAACACATCAACACAACCAAAATTGATAAAGGAATTCACCAGACTTCTTGGCTACGTCTCTTGGTCCTAGCTTCCAATGCCGACCTCTTTATTATATCTTCAAATGATTGTTACAGGTATAATCTGAAAAACAAAGTCTCAAACATGAAAATGGATCTCACTACTGTGTTCAGCTCGAATCTTCGAGTCGAAAAGAGTATACACTCGACTATACTTAGTCACTCTGACCTCCAGACCCCCTGGAACAGTTCACAATACACTCCTCCATCAACTTTTCTGTGTTATGGTGTTTATATAACATGTACAGTTAAAAAATATGCTAATCAAGAAATAATGCATTATATTAAAAATAGCGTATTAACCAAAGGACCGGCGGGCACGGGGTGGACACCAAATGTCCGGCCTTTCCTCAGTGCTGATCTCAAGAACAAACCATATGATAGTTGTCACGTCCCGCTCATCAACTGATCTAGACAACCTGCATCGTTGATCTGTCATGTGGGATCCGACGGCTATCACGCAGTTTCACGCTCCAACTAGCACGTTTGCTAATTCTCCGAAGGCACACGAAAAAGTGGTTTTCGGGAGGCTTTGTGTCGAGTGCTGAGTAGAATCGTGTGGTCCCGGTCTAAACTGCTTCTTGCCTTGAGGGCACATGATAAACCATTTACTTCTCTTTTGTCGAAACTCAAAGAGTTTAGCTCCTTTTTCATAATTTTATTGTAACAGCCCAAGTAAAACTAAAATTAATGTCAAAAAGGAAAACAATTCTTTCAATGAAATTATACCTGTACTTTCCGGCTGCGAAGTGACCACAAGATTTTGGGGACGACTCTCCTCCCAACTGTAGGCTCAATTGTGCAGGATTCTGCTTCAACTGGCCACCCCCGAGCCCTCAATCAACGACTACTGTCAGTATTCCTAAGTCTTAATATACCATTCTCCCAAGAGAATGAAAGATAGAACCTCGGAATGATGGAACCCCTCCCATCCTCCTCACCCTTCATTAAATAGAACAAAACATTGGAAGGGGAACCATATGCACACCCTCCATGTGTCTGCATGCTACTTTTTCTTTACTTTCCTTTGATTTTTTTTAGCTTTCTTGTTTTTCTTTCCTTCTTTT
>APFE031643628.1:0-10106 GCA_000404065.3 Pinus taeda | reverse complement strand
GCGCCAAAATGTTTGGTCAATTTAGTGTGATCTAAATTGCTATTTAGAATGTCAACCCGGGGTCCGTAAACTGACGAAGTGAAGTGTACTATATGTATTAGATAACCATTTCCTTGGGCTTTTGTCGTTTTAATCTTTTTAGTTTGTTTTTGGATTTTATTTTTCCTTAATGTGTGATGGTGAGAATGAAAGTGAAGTATGGAGTGTGGGTGGTGATGGTTTCTAAACTTGAAAGTGCTTAAAAGAAAGCTTTACAACAACTAAAATGAAATCAATTCTTAAGAGAAAATAAATGCATCAAATAGTGAACTAATGACAATGGCCCAGTATCCTTGCTGCTGAAAATGAAAAGAAAGCAAAAACTTGAAAAATAACTCAAACTTAAAGCAAAGCGGCTAATTCACATTACTTTAACTTTTCAGATCCTTTTCTCTTTGGCTCAATCTACCTGCTGGGAAGTAATCATAACAAGTTAAGCAATATGACATCTAATTGTTCAAGAAAGTAAATTGCATAAAAGAAACTAATCACACTACTTGAATTCTTCAAATCCTTTACCCTTCAGCTCAATCGACCTTGGGGAAGTAATCATGAACATGTCAAGCAATATGATATCTAAATGTAAGTTGTATAAAATAACTAATCACACTACTTAAACTCTTCTAGTCCTTTACCATTCAGCTCACTCTACTTTATGGAAAGCAACCATGAGTAAGAAATATGACAACTAAATCACACTACAATTAGTAATATTCTGATTCTTTGCTAATATAGCCATTTGACCACAGAAAGAAATCATAAATTGATGAGCAGTAGGATGTCTAACTAGCAGAAATAGAAATAAGAAAATCGCAACTTGAAAAGGACAATGATGAATTTAAACTCCAGAAAATAAAAGTTAGCAGGAAGGACAAGATGATCTCATATGCCAAAAGTTGTCAAAAAGATGAAAAATTGCCCAGGCTGCCTAAGAGAACCTGCAAAAAGAACTGATCAGTTTACAGCTCTAAGAAAACAAAGGTGAAGATATGAACAGTAGAAACATAAAAAAACATATTATGTACAAGCTAATGATAAAACAAAAACATAATGAAACTAAATAACACTTTACAAGGCTTCAGCGTGCAGGGGCCCTCTACCACTTCAGCCAATCAAATAATCACAAGGCTATCTTCAGAAAAGTGTTCTCATGTATTTAAAACAACAGCATATAAAACAGTGGGGTGATAAGATAACCAGCAGCGTGAAATTACATAAACAGTTCAGAATTCACATGCATCAAAAGTATCTTTACAACGTTCAATGACGTGTTATTTATAATGCAAAAATACTACAGCTAATTAACAACTACTACGCTATTAACTGCGTTGCCATAGACACGTAGATTTCTTCAGCCGAGATCTAGTGTAACTGTCATCATGTTTCTTAAATCTTCGGAGTGGTTGGCTGTTAGATTCACGGTTCAGGAATGATCTCCAGGTGTGTTGGTGCCTTCGTGAGCTGAGAACTATGCCACGTATCATTCACATGCCCAAAATAGTGACGTGCCACCGCTGAACTCTTTGGCTGGCCTTGTCTTTGACTTTGGTTGACCGCGGCCTCTCATGGATGATTTGGCCGATTCGAAGGGACACGTTCCATGTACCTGCCATTTGGAGCTTGCCCATGTAGCTCGTTTCTTCAGAGGACACCTAGAGCACAGCTTTTAACAAAATAGCTGTGGAATCCTGTGCTGGCTGCTGAAACCTGTGCTGGCTGCGGAAACTTGTGCTGGTTGCATGAACAAAAAAAACTAAACCAAACAACAGACATCAGTATAGTCAGAAAACCATATAAACAGTCCTTTTTAGACTATAATGCAATGATTTAACAACTGGATGAATTGAGTGAGTGGAGAAAGAAGGCTAAGAGGGTGTATAGGAAGGCGCGGGTTTGAGGCTCAACAAGGGGTAAGCTCAATGTGTGAGTTGAGCTATCTCATTTTGGCAAGAGCAAGAACTTATTAAGATTGTAGAGGACTAACCGAGTTCATAAATGCCAAACCAAATAGTACCACTGTAAATCTAGATCCGTATTATATAAAAGATTATCATGTAATAATTGGTATCTGGGTAAAGTTAATAATTATATGTTTATCATGAATCGGATAATGGTATGTTTAACCCTTTAAAAAAAAAATATTGTCCGTTTTAATGTTTTATAAATGGAGGTATGACATATGGTATCAGAGCCAAGGTTACAACATTGTGACCTTTGGCAAATGAGCCGTAAATTAGTTACTGTTTTCTTTTGGAATTCTGATTGTTGTTGATTTATTAATTTGCTAAGTACAGAGGTACAGGACAACCACAGTGTATAGGAGGAACAGATGGGGTGCCACACAGAAATATGGCTGGCCTAGGGCCTGCAACTTTTCCGGAAAATAACCCTAAAATATGGGTGCAGTTGGGAGAGGAAGCTCGCAATACAAATCTTGCAATACTGGAAACATTTCAGGAATTAAAGAGTGAGATGGCCCGATTATGGGAGGAAAATGCAAGGTTAACCCTGGAGCAGGAAAAATTTATGAAAAGCTTGTCTGACAATCGGAATCAGCGCTAGACCATTCCTAGCCCTCAGCAGTAATGAATATTTGAAGAACAAGATTATCATACAAAGCATGAAGGAACAAGTGGTGAGGAAGAGAATTGAGAGGAGAAGTCAGATAATGCCTCTGGGCACCCAACATCAAAAAGACAGCAGATATAATTGCAAGGGGAGTTCCAGAAGATAAGACGCCACACTTCGATGGAGAGTTGGAAGAAGCCGCAGAAGTCTGGCTAATTGACATGAACAAATATTTCCAATTATATGAGTATGATCATAATCTAAAAGCCCACTTAGCTATCTTCCAACTGCAAGGGAAGGCCACCTTGTGGTGGGAGGAAGTCAAGATTGTACTAGGGGTGAGTGAGCAAAGTATCACTTGGGAGAAGTTCTAGAAATATTTCAAGGAGAGATATCTAATAGAATGATTTTACGATGAGAAAGTGAAGGAATTTCATGACCTGCGGCTTGGAAAACAAACCATGGATGAGTTTATCACCCAATTTACCTCATTGCTAAGATATGTACCCTACATACGCGAGGAAAAGGCTAAGGTAGAACGATTCACCAGCAATTTACCCATGACGATGAGGGAAAGAATTGAGTTTGATAACCTGAAAACAATGGAGGGGGTTATATGAAAGGCTAGGATATGCTACCAGCAAAGCAAGCAGAAGGGTGAAATTTTGTGCAGAAAGTGGACAGACAAGAAAGGTAGTAAGTTTGCACCAGGCAATAAAGGAAATCGGGGCAGCGCTGGTAAAGGGTTTTCCAAGGGGCAAAACAACAGAAATCTACCTAAAAACTAGTTCAGAATTAAGCCACCATCTGAATCGAGAATCAGCGAGCAAGCTGGTAGACTCGATAACAAGGGAACAACGAGGCCCCCAGTACAATGCTGGGGATGTGGGGGACCCCATTGCATCAAAAATTGTCCCCATCGAAAAGGAACTGATCAGGTGTCGCAAATCCATGAAGCATCAACTATAGGTGATGTAGCCCGGAGCATTCCAAAAATTAATGCTGCTCTCAAAGACCATCATGCAGATTACCAGCCGACTATGGTGGAATTTGAAGGTAAGATTTTTAATCATACCATGTCAGTTTTAATTGATACTGGAGCTACATTAATTTATGTGAGTCCTAAGGTTGTGGAACAATGTAAATTACAGTATGTCAAGTTTAAAAACCTCTAGCTAGTACAACTAGCAATAGGGGCAAAGAGACGAGTGTTGGCCAAGGTTAATAACTGCCCTCTAGAAATAGCAGGTCAGCCTTTAATGATAGATCTAAACGTACTACCCCTTAGATCATATGACGTGTTGATAGGCATGGATTGGCTGGAAAGACACTGGTCCATTATAAACTGTAAGACAAAAACTATCTACTACAAGAATGAGCTGGGAGAAGGGCAGGAGATGCAAGGCATCTCGAGGCCTATACAGATTCGACCAATAACTGCCTCTCAATTGGAAATGTGTATCAAGAAGGGTTGTCAGATTTATGCTATTTAGGTTGGTTATGCCAACTCAAAAGAAAAGACAGCCACCTTGGAAAATATTCCATTTGTGCAAGAATTTGCAGATGTGTTCCCAGAGGAGATACCCGGACTGCCACCCAAAAAGTACATAAATTTTACTATTGAATTGATACAAGGGGCAGCTCCGGTGTCCTGAGCCCCTTATCGTATAAGCACACCAGAACTTATAGAACTGAAAATGCAATTACAGGAATTGCTAGACAAAAATTACATCTGCCCCAGTGTGTCGCCTTGGGGAGCCCCGGTGCTCTTCGTAAAAAAGAAGGATGGAACCCTTTGAATGTGCATGGACTACCGAAAATCGAATATGTTAAAAATTAAGGACAAGTACCAATTGCCCCGAATTGATGAACTATTTGACCAAGTAAAAGGGGACGTTGTGTTTTCAAAAATTGATTTACGTTACGGATATCATCAGATTAGGATCAAAGAGGAGGATATAGCCAATATTGCTTTTAGGACCCGCTATGAACACTATGAGTTTGTGGTATTACCCTTTGGGTTAACCAATGCTCCTGCGACTTTCATGTGTTTGATGAACAACATATTTCATCAGTATTTAGATAAATTTGTATTAATATTTATTGATGATATACTGATCTATTCTCGGAATATTGAGGAGCATAAGGAACACCTCAGACTAGTGATGCAAACCCTTCGAAACCATTGATTATATGCCAAGTACAACAAGTGTGACTTCTTTAAGGAACAAATTCAGTACTTAGGACATATTATTACTAACGATGGAATCACGGTGGGCCCTGAGAAGATAAAGACCATAATGGAATGGCCAATACCGAAGGACATAGCGGATATAAGATCTTTTATGGGATTAGCAACTTATTACAGACGATTCATTGAAGGCTTCTCACGGGTGGCCTATCGTATCACCTCCTTACAAAAGAAAGGGAAGAGTTTTAAATGGACCGCAGAATGCCAGAAAAGTTTTGAACAGCTCAAGCATCTGCTTACCACAACGTCTATATTAAGCATAACAGATCTAGGTAAGGATTATGTGGTGTGCACAGATGCGAGTAAGGAAGGTGTAGGAGGGGTTATGATGCAAGAAGGCAAGGTAATCGCCTATGAATATAGAAAATTAAAGGAACATGAACAGAAATATTCCACTTATGATAAAGAGTTGGCAGTTGTTATTCACGCCTTAAAGATGTGGCGCCACTACCTGATGGGTAAAAAGTTTCTTCTAATGACGGACCATCACAACTTGACTAGTTATTTCGGTCAACCCACCTTAAATGCTAGATAGGCACGGTGGGTATATTTTCTAAGTGCTTTTGACTTCGAGATTAAGCATTTGAAAGGGAAAGAAAATTGGGTAGCAGACCCTTTAAGTCTAAAGGTGCAGTGTCTCTATGAAATTTCTAGCAGCGAAGGGCATACCACCTTCGATGAAATAATTAAAAAGGCAACATAGCAAGATTCAAAATATCATCAAATATGACAACAAGTTCAAAATATAACCAATGAAGAAGATCAGCAAGGTTACACTATGGATGTTGCCAGCGTGCTGAATTATAAAAACAGGTTGTATGTGCCCAATAAAAATGACATTAAACGCTTGATTTTAGATGAATTTCATAGAAGTCCTTATGTTGGACATCTGGGGTATCAGAATTTGATTACTACACTCCGGAAAGAGTATTATTGGTTGGGCATGAAAAAAGATGTAGCTGAATACTTGGCACCTTGCCTAGAATGCCAACAAATTAAGGCATAACATTAGCACCCTGCTGGGTTGTTGCAGCCCCTACCAATTCTGGAATGGAAATGGGAAACCATTTCTATGGATTTCATAACAGGTTTACCCAGGTCAAAAAGAAACAACAATTCTATCATGGTGGTGGTGGACAAATTAAGCAAATCAGCTCATTTTATACCGGTGCAATCCACCTACAAGGCAGTATAGATTTCCCAAATTTTTATGCAAAATATTTTCAGACTGCATGGGCTACCAAAAACTGTAATTTCTGACCGTGATGTGAAATTTACCACCGTCCTCTAGAAAACTTTGTTTGAGGGTTTAGGAACTCAGTTAAACTTTAGCACTACCTATCATCCCCAAACAGATGGACAAACCGAACGGGTAAATCAAGTGACAGAAGATATGTTGAGGGCATACTTGATGCAGCATCCATCTAGGTGGGAGGACTATTTGCATTTGGTTGAGTTCGTGTATAACAATGATTATCATACCTCCTTGCAGATGAGTCCATTTGAAGTTTTGTATGGACAGAAATGTCGCACACCCTCCAGTTGGGGGGGGGGACCAGAGGACAAATTAATGCTGGGGCCCAAAATGTTAAAGGAAATGGAGGAAATGGTCAAGAAGGTGTGATCTAATTCAAAAGGCATCCCAAGATAGGCAAAAAAGTTTCGCTGATAAGAAGAGAAATTTTAAAGAGTATCAAGTAGGGGATTATGTGTATGTAAGGATTCGGGCAAAAAGGAGTATGTTATAGTGGAGTGGGTGCACCAAGCTGGCACCTCGGTTTTGTGGATCATTTCAAGTCTTGGCAAGAGTTGGGCCAATGGCATACCAACTCGCCCTACCAAGCCATATCCGGTTCCATAATGTCTTTCATGTGTTAGTATTAAAAAAATACGTTTATGATCCCAAGCACATAGTTAGTTGGTAGGATGTACAGGTAAAGGAGAATTTTAAGTAGGCCTATTAATTAAGATGTTAAAGGCAAAACTGACTTTAACTCTGTTGTTTCAGGTCGAACCGGAAGGAGAATTCATGGTCGAGCCATTGAGTATACATGAGCAGAGAGAAGTAATGCTACAGAAACGAGTCATCACCCAGGCTAAAGTGCAATGGCAACACTTTGGGCTAGATGAGGCCACTTGGGAGGATGAAGATTTCATGAAAGAAGCTTATCCAAAGTTGTTTGAGGTTGGGAAACATCGAGGTGATGTTTGATTTCAAGGGGGGAAGATGTAATGACCCCAGAAAAGCTGTAAATATTTTATTTACCACTGTAAGAAAACAAACTAGACAATATTGTTATTTTCTGATTAGATTAATAATATTATTAATTCTGAATTTAGGAAATGATTGAGTAATATCAGATTTTGTAACTTCTCATTAAGAAGTTGGAAGAGGCAGTTGCCGATAAAATAGAAACACTAACTGCCTCCCCTAACTGGAAACACCACAAGGAAAAGGGGGTGGGGGGAGGAAAAATTGTGTTGATAGTTCAGACAGTAAGAGGGAAAAAGGAGATGCTAAGTCTGGTGAGGAACAGATAGCATTGGCACGAAGTGAGAAACTTGCGGAAGGTTGTGGACTCGCAAGCAAGCTTGGGGGGAGATTTGGTCGCGAAGACGAATCTCATGGACGAGAGGAAGACAAGTAGAGAAAAAAAGGTGACAGTGCTCTGAGACTTGATTGCACATGAAATACAGGTAAGCAGAATTTACGACAAATTCATTTTACAAGAACTACTGTGTTTGTTTAAACTAGGAATGTTGTAGTGGGAGCAGGCTCCCACTCTATAAATTGACTGGTATAGCTTTTTTAGTAGGTTTTATGTGGGTTATTAATTTTTGCAAATAGATATCTATGCAGTAAGGCAATATCATTGAAATCTGATAGAATTTTCCGTACAACATAAAGTAACCTTATTCTTGAAAACCAAACCACAGTAGAGGAGAACTAACCATCGTAAATAGGCTAGTTGTGTCCAAATGACACCAATTGAAATATCAGTGTCTATGCCGATAGATAAACAATGATAACAGTGTGTGTATGGTGGTGATTTCCTTGCTGATAGAAAACCCTAAGAAATTTATGAGCATAATCGTTACACATATAAACATAACTTAGAAATTCCATGGGATATAGAGAAAGTATAAATTAATTTAAGAGAATTTTGTGTGAAAGTGAACTCATTAATATAACCTGAGCACTTTAAAGGGAACCTGAACATAATCTGAGTGACTGAGAACTTTATTTTAACTTAAAGAATAACCTGTGTAAATGAGTGTTGTTTAACTTAGGAATCCATGCAATTATGAGGCCCTGTGTGCACCCAGAACCAGCTACATAAAATCAGAGGAATTTATCTAAGTAGCTAGTGCTGCAAGCAGAAAGTAGCACAAACAAATGTGTGAAACATTCGGCATGTCGAAACAGAGAAAGAAAAGAAATAAAGGATAACGAAATTCTATGTACCGTAATGGGGTCTATCTCTGTAACCGCAAAGGGGGTGGTATTGTAGACAGAGGCCACCAAACTGGTTATAGAGCCACATGGAAGGTAACCCCTTAAATAAAAAAGCAAAACCATAATTAAAAATCGAACGAGACGACAATACTGTGCTTGCGCCAAGATTCAGAGGTTCCAGAATCACGGCCATCGCGGAAAAGACCTATCGGTTTATTCATTTCTGCTAAGCAATAAAAGAACTACTCATTCAAACCAAATTTAAGCTCAAAATAGCCACAACAAAAATTGTCATGCATATATTAAATAAACATTCAATTGAAATAGAACAATCTTTTCCATGAAGAATAGTATAAACATATGGAAAGAAAAATTGATACTAAACAGGAATAAACTCTACATAGAGAAAACCATTTCCATAAATGTTGTTCGGACAAAAGAAAAATAGTTGTACCATAAATGTAACTGAAGAAGAAATATAGTTACATAAACCATGAGGAAAGACAAATGTGCAGTCATATTACAACATCGAAAGACACAGTGTTTTTGGCTCAATAACAACTTAAGAGACCCCTGATCTCACAAAAGAACGGGTCATAATCTAAGTTACTAACATAGGACCGAGGCCTTTGTGCGCCCTAGACTATCTGAATGATAACGATTACAGCTTCATCAAAACAAAAAGAAAGCCTCCACCGGGCAATGAGAAATTGGCGAGAAGCCCAACAAGGGAAATCCAAAAAGATCCAGGTCTGAGGCTGGAAATCATTCTTCGTATGATAAAAACAAAAACAAAATGCAGCTTAAATATGAGAACCTTTTTCTTCACGGACAAGACTGTCAGAGGTGCCAAATACTTACCTGGGAAATTTTCGAGCGCCATGTCAAGTAGGGTGGCTGTCTCACCTTCATATCCGCTAGTGTTCCGCGGATTCACCACCACCCAACTTGCAAAAAGGATTACAAGTATTATGCATTAAAATTCTAGACAGAAAACAACCTAAAAACAAAACAAAGCGTGAAAGTTAGAGGTTAACCATAATTCACTTGGTAATGGTCAGAGTTTCACAAACCCCATGGACGAGAAACCTCTCGACTGCCTCTGCAACATGCAGTATGCACCATGCTCACGGACTTCAGAACGAGCAACCCACAAGCGGAGCAGGGAAGCTGAACAAAGTGCCAAGGCAAAAGGTAACAAATGAACCACATAACCCTACAAGTGAGACTGAAAGGCCACCTGAAACGCCTCTAGCCGTGCGATGGCAGACCCTTGACTACCACCATTGATGCGACAGCGAATCTCGAGGAAACCTGACTAATTTGCAATGTCAATTAAACCGACATCACAGAGGGATTAATTACCAGAGGATCAGTTGGGGGTAAGCTCGATTTGTGAGATGAGCTGTCTCATTTTGGCAAGAGCGAGAATTTATTAAGACTATAGAGGACTGATCGAGTTCATAAATGCAAAACCAAACAGTACCACTGTAAATCTAGATCTGTATTATATAAAATATTATCATGTAATAATTGGTATTCAGGTAAAGTTAAGAATTACATGTTTATCATGATTTATAAGAATATTTCGGCGTAAATCACATTAGGTAAGACATTTGCCGACGCGTTTCGAACCAACCAGTGTGGTTCATCGTCAGGACAAGTTGAAGAAACAGATCTAGCTCAACATGTTAAATAGTTAGACCAGAGATTCCAACGTCTAAATTTAGCAGCTAAATTTGACTAAATGACCGAGGTCAAAATTAATTAAATATTATTAATATTATAATA
>APFE031643625.1:0-15084 GCA_000404065.3 Pinus taeda | reverse complement strand
TATCTTAAACAAGCTTATTTTTAATTTTTAATTTATTTTAAAATGTGTGATAGATTTTGTTTTTAGAAGTAATGGTAAAAATAATTCTCCAAATTATAAAATTTTAATAATCAGTTTTGTTTTGTTAGAATTATAATTAACACTAAGAAGGGGGTGAATCAATGTAATGACAAATTTAATCAATTTAAACAATCTCACAATTCATCATAACTGAAAGCATAACAATGCATCAATAAAATCAAGCACCACTTCAATACACATGAACACTATATGTACTCAAAAACATTTGTGGGAGAAAATCACAAATCTTCTCATCTTCTTCGATCTTTGATTACAATAGTTTATTGATACCAACCAAAAGGAGACACCAATCCCCCTTAATCAATTTGCAGGTACCAACCTAATGTAAGCATGAACCTAATGAGGCAACAACCTCTGATAGACGCACCCACCTGCTTCACCAAAACATAATGGACCACTTTTCACAATCTTTCAAATTGGATCCACAAGCTCAAAACACAACAAATTTCCCTTACAAATATGATCATATCAATGCAACCTCAACGTGTTCTTCAATCATCCATAGTAGCATCTTCTTGATTTCTTGTTTTCATCACCAAGACTAAATCTATTCATAAGCCCCAAAAAATTATGACATCAACAAAAGAAATAAAGCCTCTTGCCCTCAAAATTTTGTCTTCATGACTTTTCATGTCCCCCTTTCAGATTACAAAAAAGTTCTTGCCATTTTCCCTTTTTCAAAAATCAATTTGGCCCTCAAAATGACCCACAAAATCTTATAAAAATCAATAGTTCAACAAAATGACCTTAGTGGGTCAACAAAATGCACTTTTCTGATCCACTGTTTAAATAATTCTCTTCTTCGACATGTACTTAACAAAATGCATCTTTGCTGGTTTGACATAATGCACCTCTCTGATTTGACAAAATGCACCTTTTCTAATGTGCTAGTTCCAAACCCCCCAAAAAAATATTTGACCTTAGCAAGTCTGACAAGACTCAAACCTTTAACCACCATCATCACAAACCACACCAACACCATCTCAACTACATTGTGTTCCTCACAACATAATGTACTCACATCCATTTCACATGATTTGTGTTATCAAACAACAAAACAAACAAATACTCCGCAATTCTTGAACTTGTGACCACCTGCAAACCAAGCATTGTAACACTTCACACTATCTACAATACCACCTTCATGTGTTGTTCACATGCAATAGATTGATGCCATACCAATCCATCGATCTCATGTATATATACATGTGTTGGGATGCTTACGATGCCAACGTTTAGGCAATGGGGCCAACGTATGTGTAGTGGGGTCGATGTATCATGTGACCACATTTTACGCCATAAACCGTGACTAGGGTAGCGTCAGAGGCTTGACCTTCTTTTCCATGTCATCGTGTAATATGACTTGGGCCTTAACTATCCATAGGCAAACACATGCTAACATAAGCGTTAGGTCATCAAGCCACATGGCACCCTTTGATTGGTGCCATGTGTCACTCAAATTTAGCCCACTTGGCCACTTAATAATGTTGACTCGACATGCCATGTGGTACCCTGCCATACCACCACGTCATCACACATTATCCATCGTACTGCCACATCATTCGCCGCGTCATTGTGTATGTCATCATATGTGCAATAGTTTCATGCCACCATGTGTCAGCCTACCTGTTACGTGTCAACATGTCATTTGCTAAAGGTTGCCTATGTCATCCATGAGTCATCTTGTCATTTGTCACCCATGTTGTCCATGTGACATCTTGTCATTTGTCACCCATGTTGTCCATTTGTCATCCTGTCATTTATCACCCACGTTATCCATGTGTCATCTTGACACTAGTCACCACATCGTCCACATATCATCCTGGCATTAGTCACCACATCGTCCACACGTCATCATCTCATTAGTCAAAGTAGTGTGATATGGTCGGGACTTCAGGTAGTGAAGGGTAGGGGCTCCGAGGGATAGGAGTTCCAACGAGGGGTACGGGTTCCATAGGGTAGGGTTCCGCCATGTTAAACTTCGCTCATGTTGGCGCTCCAACAACTGTCAATTGACCATGAGAAATTGAGAATGAGAAAACAATGGTTTATTACAGAGAAGCCATTAACCTTAAATTCAAAAATAAATAACATTTCTCATTTGTTACTATTTTCAAGAAGAAAATAAATAGTAAAAGATAGAAACAACATCCCATGAGCTTCATGGTGGCTCTAAGAGGTGGATAAGTCCAAAATACATTGGGAGTACAAAATTTGTAGAGTTTGCAACTCTAACAACAGGAAGATGAAAAACATTTTCTTTGGAGTGCACAATCTACACACATATTATAGCTCATTTTCAATACACTTGTAATACCAATAATAGTTATAATGCCCTAATTCATGAAAACCAAAAAGAGTTTCATGAGTTTCATAATTTGATTTGCATGACATTATTTAATCTAAAAAATGACACAATAACATGGAGTAATTAATTTTCCTTTTGTTAGGATATAATCAATTAATGTTGGTTTTAATAATAACAATATGAACCTCATCCATAAATCAAATTTTAATTTTGTATTTTTTTAACTAAAACAATTAATGTTTGTTCTAGAATATAGTTGGGATCACATCATACAACAAGTTAATACAAAACACAATTTGAAATCTGTATAAAAAAAACCCAAATGTTCAAAATGATTGCATACCAACCAAGTAGTTCTTACATTTCTTGCGATATTTACTATAGAGCCCACAAGTATAATACTTGATAAATTGAGTTTGTAACAAGACTATCTTATAATGCATTGTAAGAGTTACACTTGTATGAAAACACATCCACTAAGCGCTTCCCATTTCATGCCTCCTTGAAAGTTGAAGTCCAAGGTTACATTTTCATTTTCCACATCTCCTTATGCTTGTTAAAATATTTATTCATTCTTGAGAGATACTCTAATATAACCAATAGATTTCGATGGGGTCATAAACCTATTGGTAACTACAACATGAAATAAGCATACAACTTTGAAATATAGACAACTTTCAAATGCGTTGAAGATGTTTGGAAAAACGTTCCAAAACTACAACTTTGGCAAAAAAAATCCCTCTTCATTTGGTTACTTATGCAAAGGAAAACCCTCACATGGGATAGGCTTCAACAAAAGGGTTTCCAAGGTCCCCCATGTTGTTATTTATGTCTATCTATCCGAGAGACAAAGGAACACCTGCATAATGAATGTTCCTTCTCTTCCTCGATTTTAGACAAAGAAACAGAGGTCTTTAGCCAATTGAACTGATACAAAGACAATGTAGAAACCACCATCAGAGACTGGAAATCTGCAACCTTCTCTCAACCTATTGCCAATGGAGCTTGGAAATTTCTTCATGGGTTCATTCTATGGGAGGTCTAGAAAGAAATAAGCAGAGTGATGCTAAAAAATACTTATGCTCTAGAAAACTTTGTATGGGAAGAGATAAGCAAGGAATTAGAGAAACCACCCTTTCCTCCAATTGAATAGTGCAAGATTGGGTCTAAAATCTCCAAGAAGAGCCAATTCTATATTCCCTAAATATAACCCCTTCAAATCTCATTCCTCTAGCCTCAATTGGCACACCTAGATGTAATAGTCTTGAGACTTAGATTTGGCCACCCAATGGTTTTATAAAGCAAAAGAATGATGGGAATTCAAAAGGTAACCTTCGCCTGGCTAGCACTAGAGGATATTTTGGAGATGTTGAAGGAAACACACTCCACATATATGCTAGCTCAATTGGGATTGATAGTAACATCTTGGTAGAGGTTCTAGCCATGAATTTTGGATTACAAATTGCCATTAGATAGGATTACAAAAGCCTAATTATAGAAGGGGACTTGAAAATGATAATACATTATATGGATTGGATCATTATATTGTTTTTCATCCATTTTGACGCTTTCGAGGTGGAAAAAGTGGAGGAATTAACTCATAGGACCATTTTTACTGGGGGGGGGGGCAAGTTTGACAAATTGGGGTTTGGAACCTTCCGGGAGAAATTTGAGGCATTGAGTGGTGCTTTTTTGGTAGATACACTTTGTTTCTTAAAATTCATAATACTTTTTTGTTATTTTACACAGAGATACATTTCCAACAATGCAAGAATCACCTCAATCAGAGTCTATATGCAAAAGTTATGCCACTCGGAAGTTGACATTCATGTTTTGACCACCATAATTCGAGAGGATGCCACGTCAACCTCCATTACTCATGGAAAATTGGCTAGACACATGATCATGATAGAGGAGACTCTAGAAGAGTCAGTGTTGCAACTCTAATTAAGAGTTAAAGGAGTCAAACTTAAACACTAGTAGGCTCATGTTATGTTATAATCAAACCACTAGAAGGAAAAGGGTTCCATTATTTTCGAGTTCATTTTGTTTCATAGACAAACATAGTAGATGGGAGGGATAGGGAGAGAGCACACAGAGTGCATTGTAGTAGCCCACGTGCCACATACCTAAAATCTTTGTGCTTGCATCAATTTTATGTTCAAAGAAATCATTAGGGGAATTTTGAGGTCTAAAATGGGCCTCCTAAGGAAATTATAAACTAATAGTGGAAATAATAAAATAAGATTAGATTACATCATCAAATTTTAGGAAGAAAAAGGAAAAACTATTTTTTTAACTCATATTTTCAACTTATTTCCCTATGGGTTTACTCAATTTCGAGGGGAAACACTCGTTGGATGCAGAATTTTATTCTTCATCCAAGGAGTACACATGTTGCATACTTTCGATTGACCCTGCTACAAGAGAAATGAGAAATGCATGAAAAACGTGATTGTAATCACGTTTTTTTCATGTGTTTCTGTTACACGAGAAATGAAAAAGACATGAAACATGTGATTGCAATCACGTTTTTTCATGTATTTCTCATTTTTCATGTAGCAGGGTCCATTGAAAGTATGCAACATGGATACTTCTTGGATGAGGAATTAAATTTTTCATCCAACAAATACTCCTACTCGAAATTTGAGTAAAACCTTAGGGAGATAAGTTGAATATATGAGTTGAAAAAATAGTTTAGTTATTATTATTATTATTATTATATCTTTTTACTATTTTACTCCAAAAATGGTGAATCATCCCCCATGGTTAGCATAATCATATTGAGTCTTATTGGTTCTTATAAGCTTTATTTTGGTTGTACATTTTTCTTAGGAGACCCATTTGAGACCTCAAAATTCCCCTAATGAGAGCAAAGCGACCTCACCTTCCAGTTAAGTTTTCTCCCGAAAGGGTTTTCCATGATATCTCTTGTGTCAATTGTGGTTTGTGAGATTTTATTTCATTTTTCTCTATATTTTTCATAATTATAATTTTCATGCATACACAATAAAAAATAATTAAAAGATCCATAAATCTATGGAGAATTAAAACCTCAAAATGTAGATTTCGGATTTTTAAAATATATTTTAGTATATCTATTGTGACAAATTGTCTAGTGCAATATCCACAATAATTTACAGATCATATTGGTATTAGAGAAAGTTTCTTTGGGTATATTGTGGGGAGTCTTAGGGGATCCATATCAGTTAATCCAAAAATCACCAAAACCTTAGTCATGATCGACAAATCGATGAATAATTCACCTGATCCCACTAAGGAGAGGTTTTTGTGGTTGGAATAACAAGTCGCAAATATAAACCATAATGTGAGCTTCTTCATGGTGGCCCTGATGGCAAGGTCTCTTGGTTGGGTCTGCTGGCTGGGTCTTCAGTTTAGGTCTCCTGGTTGGGTCTGCTGTCACTCATTGGTCGATCCGGTTGTGGCTATTTGAATTAGATGTGGGTTCTAACATAGAGTTCTGATCAAAGGGGGGATCCAGATATCGGGAAAAAATAGAGAAGGAATTGAAGAAAGAACCCAAAAAAGATCAACCCAGTTTGAGTGTCATAAACCATTCATAGTCCATGTTCAAAATGAAATAGAAGGTTAATATCAAGCCATATCAAGGTGATAACAATGGTATGAAGCTAAATCACTAATTGTAGCAATTATAATTTTATTTTATTGTTCATCATATAGAGGAAGAACATAAGATTTCATTTTTCGTGGCTGAAACTAGAGGGCCATGCCCTAACTTGGTGGGAAATACACACTGAGACCTTGATATTGGAGGGAGATCCTCCAGTGACTAAGTGGGAGGACTTTAAAAACATCTTAAAATTGCAATTTTACCCTATCGAGTATGTAGAGGACTAGTGGATATGGTGGCACAACTTCAGGTAGAATTAGGGGGAAAATGTATAGGGGTACACCACAAAATTTAGAAAGATGGGCATAACATCAGTTATATCCCTAAAGAACCCATATGTAATCCTCTAGTATCTAGGAGGTTCTATACAACCATCTACAAAAGTAACTAATGTTATTCAAGCCTAGATTGGTGTATGAGGCTTGTGTACAGGAACAATGCCTAGAGAAAATAGGTGAAAATAAAGGGAAATCGAGTTGAACAAAGTAGAAAGAGCACCAAGATGATTCTAAGGAGGCGAAAAAGAAGTGTAAAGGGGGTAAAGATAAAAAGACGAAAGTCACAGCACACCAATGCAAATATCCCAACAACCATTGCAAGCACTCAAACATTGACAATCACACATAGGAGAAGTATTGGAAGTTGCATCTAGAGTTTAACTCAAAGAACAAAAAAAAATATAATAAGAAGAAGAATCTCATTATACTGATTCGATCAACCAATTTTAAATTAGCTTAGACGTGGATGAGAAGATATTATGTACATTAGTACAAAAGGAGGTGAACCTAAGTAACTTTTATCAACAAGAAGAGAACAAAAAGGATTGACTCTTCCATATAAAGATACAGGTTAAAAAGACCACTATTGATGATTTTTTCGACTCAAGATCACAAGAAAATATCATTGTAACAGAGTTAGTCAACAAATTGGGATTGGAATTTCATAATCATCCAAGCCCATATCCATTAGGATGCGTAAATCCGGATGCAAAAATAAAGGAAACAAAATAGTGCAAAATCATATTTGTTATCAATAATTATTTTATTGATGAAGTAGAACTAGATCTAGTTCCCCTTGATGTAGGTGGGATGGTGTTTGAAAGTCCCTATAAGTACACATGGAATGAAATCTTCATGCAAACTGTTGAAAAATGCAGCAAGAAATTCTCAATTTGATTTTGACTTGATTAAATTGAGAAAATTTGAATTTCCACATTAGCAGACAACTTGGATGATGTTAACTTGTGTGACATGGCTTGTGTCACTTAGTTTACTCAGTAAATTTGAGTTGGAGGAGTTAGAGTTCAATTAAACATGTGTGATTGCTAATTTGTAGCAATCAAGGTCAGTTATCTAAGGTTGTTTTCAATTAAACTAGTTCCAAAAGTTGGAGGAAATATTGGAGGGTCAAGTTGTGCGGTGGGACTTCAGTCAAACTCAGTGATCATCTAGTTAACTGATCGATCAACCCAAAATAGCTAGTGGATGAAGAGAATTTGAGTTACCCAGTTGAGGTGGAGATTCCAAGTTCGTGTAACATCAGTTGTAGACTAGTCTTGAGTGTACACGTGTTGCATGCAGTCCGATGATCAACCCAAGGAATTGCACAATTCAATTAGAGGAATTTCCTAAATAATAGGGGTAATTCGTTAAGGAACAACGCAAGGAAATAGGAGCCCAAGAAGAGGAAAAATCTGACTAAATCTAGGTCAGAGGCCTTTAATGAGCAAAGAGATAGGTTATGGACTTGTAGGGTGTGCTTAGTTGAGAAAATCAATTGTAATACATCTCTATTCATTTGATTAATGCAAGCATGCATTGGGGTTTTTAGCAGATTGTTTTCCCCAGATAAAAATATGTATTGCATGTGTTATTTATTCTTGCATGTGTAATATTTTTGTTCTAATTGTGAATTAATGCCCACAAAGAAGTCAAGTAGGTTTGATTCTTGTGATTTTGATTAAAAATTCATGAGCAGTTGAAAATATACAACCTAATTTCTACATGGAGAACCAACTAGGACCACCTCATCAAGCATGACAAATCCTTCGCCATCAATGCACACAAGGGCAAGTCCAAAATTTCACAAGTATCAAACAAGCCAAGAAATTGTGCAGTTCAAGCAAGAAGTATGTTTTACTATTTTTAAGAGAAAATTAGTTTGTAGAAGAGTTAGTAAGAGCAAAGGAATCCCTAGAGGGGTGTGGTAATAAATAGAAACAAGAACTTGAAGAGTTTCTATAAGCTTACAGGGATGTTTTCCAGGATCCTAAAGGGCTACCACCTAAGAGGGAAGTGGAGCATAGGATCTAAGTTATTTCCAAACTTCCCATTGCCAAACATTGGATTGTACAAGTAATATGTTATAGAAGCAAGTGAAGTGAAGCAAGTGAAGTGACTGAGTACATCACCATGTTGGTCACACATCATCATTATGTGAAAGAAGGATGATACTTTACGAATGTGTATAGATTACAGGGTGTTGAATAAAAGTATGCTTAAGAAAATTGATACCCCCTGCCCAAAATAGATGATTTGTTGGATTAGTGGTGGCAAGTGAAATACTTCACCATGCTAGACTTAAAGTCTCGATATCACCAGGTTCAAGTCAAAGAAAAATATACTTGGAATATTGCCTTCAAAACTGAACAGGGTTTGTATGAGTGGTTAGTCATGCCATTTGGCCTATTTAATGTACCATCCATTTATATGGATTCAATGAATAATATATGGTACCCTTTTATAGACTCATTTTTTATTGTCTATTTGGATGATATATTGGTATGCAATGCTTCATGGGAGGAGTACATCTCATATTTGATGTAGGTGTTAGATACATTAAAGAAGCACCAATTTCTAGCCAATATTAAGAAGTGTGAGTTTGCACAATTGTCTTTAGTGTATCTGTGGTATGTGGTAGGTGGGCGAAAGCTAACGATATATCCTACCAAGATGGAGGCTATCATGAAATGGTCAATGCCTACTAATGTTCATGAGGTTATGAGTTTCATTGGGGCATCATAGTACTTGAATAAATTCATAGCCTCATTTTCAATGGTAGCACCACCACCCCATGCCATAACACCAAGGGGAAAAAGTTTCTAACGTGGAAAGGTTTAATAGAGGGCCTTTGAGGAGCTAAAGGAGAAGACCAATCAAGCACCAGTTATGGAATTATTGAACTTGTAGTAGCCCTTCAAAGTGGAGATAAATATGATTAGGTATGTTATGGGAGAAGTATTGATATAGGGAGGAAGGCATGTATGCTACCATTCTAAAGTATTTCATAGGTAAGTTCTTAACCACCCTACCTATGACAAGGAGCTCTATTCTCTAGTGAAAGTTATGAAGAATTGGAAACACTATCTGATCAGAAAGGAGACAATAATCCACACAGATCACCAACTACTTTAGTACATATAAGCCTAGAGTAAGCTACATTAGACCAAGCATTACAAGTGGATGGGGTTTCTATAGTAGTTTCAATTAGTGATTAAGTATAAGAAGGGTAGCACAAACAAGTTGGCCAACGTGATTTCAAGGCCACCCATATAAAATATCACATCTTTGGGAACTTTGATGCACATGGATCCATTCACCCCTAATGCATATAGAGAGGCATATTCAAAGGATGTGAACTTGAAGGAGGCATTTCAATAGTTACAAAGCTAGATTCATGTGAAAAAGGGTGAAAACACCATTGAATACCATCTCTAGGATGAGTTACTCTACAAGGTGGATAAGTTATGTGTTCCTAAAGGTGAGTGATTGTAGATAATTAGAGAGGGTCACACCTCCAAGGTTGTAGGGCAATTTTGAGTAAGGAAGACAATATTTAATTTGTAGAGGTATGTGTATTGGCCCATGATTCAAGGGTGGGTAGCTAGGTTCATAATAGGAAGCATGATTTGTTGTACCAACAAACCTAGTAACAAGAAACAAATTCTATATCATCCTTTACATGTACCCACTCATCCTTGGGAAAGCATTTCCATGGACTTTGTGGGAGGTTTTCTAATAACTAAGGAGGGACATGACTACTTGTTTGTGGTAGTTGATAGTTTCAACAAGATGTGTGTTGTGATGCCCTATAAAAAGACCATCAATGGGAAAGAAACAACAAAATTTTCCTTTAGACATGTATGGATTCACTTTTGGATACTAAGGAGAATCATTCCATATAGGGAAACAAGATTTATCGGTGCATTTTGGACTACATTGTGGGAGAATATTGACACAAAGTTAAGGAGGTCTACAACATTTCATCCACAAATAAATGGGTAGAGAGAAGTAGTCAACAATACCTTGGTGAAAATTTTGAGGGGTTCCAATCAGAAGCATCTAAAGACTTGGGATAAAAAATTTCTTTATATACAACACTCTTATAATAGAGCAGTCCACACTTCTATTGGTAAGTCCCTATTTGAAACTTGTTTTGGATATTTGACACATTCACCATTGGATATTGCATATGGACAATAATGAGGAGTGAGGGAGGATATTACAAGGGATGCATTAAGGGTATAAAATTTTGTTGATAAGATTAGTAAGATCCATATATAACTACAAGAGACACTACAAAAGTCACAAGAGAAATTTAAGGCTAGACATGATTAGCATAGAACATAGTAGTCCTTCCAGATGGGAGATAGAGTATGATTACATTTGAACAAGGAGTGGATACATGGTCATGGTAAAAAATTTAAGGCTTTGAGATACGGTCCCTTTGAAATACTGGAAAAGGTGGGAGATAATGTCTATAGAATTAGTCTAGCCCCATACATACATATTTACTCAATGGTGAATGTAGAGAATTTGAAACTCTATGATACTTCCATGTTAGAATAGGAAGAGGAACAAGTCCTACATTCTATAGAGGATTTGGCACCAAATTCTTAGGAAGTGTTGACAGTGGATATAATGTTGTAGAAGAGGTCCAAAACTATGATACAGGGGTAGCATGACCTTTGGAAGATTGGATTGAAATAACATATTCTAAGCAAGGCTAAATGGTGCACCCAAGAGAAGGTGGAGGACAAATTTTCTCACCTCATTTAGTATAGTATTTTGGGGACCAAAAGCCTCCCAAAATGGGGAGGTGTGATCTAGATTGGATCATTATAATTTTTTTCATCCATCTCAATAATTTCAGAGTGAAAAAAGTGGAGGAATCATCTCACGTGGCCATTTTTACCAGCAAGACCCAATTTGGAAAATTAGGGTTTGAAACATTTTGGGAGAAGTTTGAGGCATTAAATGGTGTTTTTGGGGGGATAAAACTCTTCCACTTTAGTGCAACACCATTTTATCTAGTTTACACAGGCCTTTCCAATTGATCTAGGACAAAGAATTAAAGGTGTTACAGACTCATGTGCATGGATGTGCCTATGTTACTTTATGCAATTGATCCATAAGATTGCAAAATACATAGACATTGAGGTAGTTAGCAAAAAAATAATAGGAAAACATGTAATACAACAAGTTTAATAAGGATTTCACGCAATACTCTTGGGCTACGTCTCCTAGTACAACTTTTAGTGGTGGCCTCTCTATTATGTTTTAAAAGCAGAGTTCCTTTACAACAGTGAGCTCAATTTGAGTCTCACTCAACAGATATGAATTAGTAGGATTTGAGTACACATACTCTCCTTACTGGTACTTAACCTCTACTCGTCACAATAGTATGAGCCCAATCTGAAACTCATACATGACAAGCCTATGTTGAGGAGCTCGCTTGAACCTCTCAAGCTTTCTCTGGAGTGCACAGACTCTCTAACTCTCTCTAGCTCTGTCTGGCTCGATGCTGCCCTCAGGTCAGCTCGACTTCTTCTCTCTGTTCTCTGCTCCTAGCTTTCTGCATCTAACTAACTCCTCTCTATGTGTGTCTATGTGTCTGTGTGTCTGTCCTTTGATTTTGTCATTTCATGGCTTTAAAGCCAGTCTGCTTTCTATCAGTTTGTTTCCGCTTCCCGCATTCTGGTTTTCCTTCCTCTGTCCCTTCGAACTCCCTTATTCTGTGTCATCATCACTATGTAATGCTCCACAGGGAGGTGGCCACCTATTTTGCAACGAGTGAGTGTGTCAGGTTCCTTGGACACATTTGAATGGTCATTATTTTCGTTTGCTCCAAGATGCCCGTGAAACACGAATCTTCTGCCAACTCATCATCCACGTCGGACTTCAAATCCCATGTAATCTTGCTTTACAACCTTGTCAAATCCGGTCATTTATCGGGACGTGCATCCACCGCTGATCTGGGCCCCCCAGATCCTATGGTCATCGTTCATATCGGGCGGGTAAGTAGCTTTACGCGTCTGATGTGAGTGGTTTTCTCTCTCTTCCGCCAGACGCATGTCACTCAGTGTGTGGCATCGGGCGAGACTCGTTCAAAACTGCTTACCACCTTGAGGCCTTCCGATATCTTGCCGATTTTTTGGAATCCACGGAACCAAATTTATTACTTTTCCACATTTCATAGCCATTTCGGGTCCGGACACTTTAGGGCTTTCCTTCACTGAGGGGGACGCCCTGCAATATGGGATTAGCGCTTTAGCACTAATCGCGTATCAAAAACCACCCCCATTTCTTGAATTAGCCTCTGGTTTTGCCAATTTGCACTAGTGCGCAATACCATGGGCCAACAGTCTGCACGCTTGACCGAGGGTCCTTGTTGCTCCACGCTAATCACAATTGCAACTGTCACGAGGATTCCTTATGATAGCTTGATCTTTCTAAGACTTGAATTTGTTTAGCATAATTTGAACGAGTTTATGAAAACTTAGGGAGTGTTTAAGATCTAATTCGGATCACGACCTTCCCACTAAAAAAGCTTTTGAACCACCAAAAGTTTATTTTTAAGCATCAATCAAGTGAGGGTACTGATTCCTCTCTTGCCCAATTTCTATCCATTTCACACTGCTTGGCTTTGAACCCTTGAGTCCAATCCTGAGGTACTTAACATCGCCTCTGTGTGTAGTTCTCACCTTCCTGTCCAAAATTGTATCTTCCTGCAATTCATTAAGATATTCAAGCAATAGATCATCGATAGAAGGCAGTTTACTCTGCTCTTCGGGATCGTCAATTAATGAAGGTTCAAATAATCTCAAGTTGTCTGCATTAACAATTGAGTAGATGTGCATGTAAGCTTGTAAATCAAGGCGAAAAACATTCTCACCAATTTTCTCAAGTATCTTGAAAGTTCCATACCTTATTGGCTTCAGCTTCTTATCTTCACCTTGCATTTGGTCTTTGTTGGTATACAACCAGACTTGATCACCAACTTGGAAACTATGCTCCATTTGATGCTTGTCATGCCTTGCCTTGTACTTGGCTTAGCTCTTTTCCAGTTGTTCCTGTACTGCCTGGTGAATTTGTTGGGTTTTTTTGATGAACTTGGTTGCTTTTTCCACATCACTGTGTCCATCAACTGTTATGTCTTTACCAAAGACAAAATGCAAGGGAGACCTTGGTGTGAAACCAAAACAGGTCTCAAAAGGAGATCTCTTTGTAGAAGAATTTTTAGCTCGGTTGTAAGCATGCTGCGCATAACATAAATGTTCTTCCCAAAGCTTGGGATGCTTGCTGTAATAGCCTCTGAGCAACTGGATCAATGTCCTATTGACTACTTATGTTTGGCCATCTATTTGTGGATGAAAAGTTGTGCTCCTCTTCAGCCTGGTGTCTATCAATTCCCACAGACTTGACCAAAATTTCCCAACAAATCGGGTATCTCGATCAGATATAATGGAAGTGGGTAATCCAAAATAAACCCATACATGCTGAAAGAACAACTTTGCGGTTTGTTCAACTGTAATCTGTTTATTACAAGGTATTAAAATACGCATTTTGTTGAACCTATCCACAACAACGTATAAATAGTCATGACCTTTCCTAGATTTAGGCAGTCCTCCAACAAAGTCCATGGAAACACTTTCCCAAGGATGAGAAGGAACTCGTAGTGGAGTGTACAAGCCTAGTTTTTTATTGATGGGCTTGCTTTTAGCACACATGGTACACCCTCTTACATATCTAGAAACTGTCTCATTCATTTTTGGCCAATACCAAAATCTTTGCAGTTGTGCAACTATTTTACTTACACCAAAGTGACTTGATATTAGAGAAGTGTGTGCTTCTCGAATTATCTTTACTCATTCTATTTGAGGAATGCATAACTTTCCCAAATGATACAAGAGTTGGTCTTTAACACGATAATCCAATTGTTCTACTTCTTTGCCATGACTTAAAGTTGCATATACATCTTTAAAATCTATATATTGAGCATACTGTTCCATGTAGCTTTCATGCAATATTGAATTATGCTTAAGTATAGTGGATGCATTTATGATTGGTCTAGACAACATATTTGCAACTTTATTGTGTATTCCCTTTTTATATCTGATGACAAGATGAAACTGTTGTAGAAAACCCATCCACCTATAGTGTCTTGATTACTGCAACTTAGTTTGTGAGTGAAAATATTGAAGTGGTTGATGGTCAGTATGTATAACTGTCTCTTTGACCATTAAATAATGTTTCCACTTTTTCACACTCTGTACTAATGCATACAATTCTTTATCATATGTGGGATAATTAACTACTGCAGAATTAAATGTCTTAGAATGATAACATATGGGTTTATCGTGCTGCATCAACACTACTCCCATGGCATAGTCACTGGCATCTGTTTCAATCTCAAAGGGTCTTTGAAGATCGGGCAGTGCTAGTACAGGTGCTGTACTAATATTTTATTTTAAGGTGTCGAAGGCTTTCTGCTGTTTGCCTCCCCACTGAAACACCTTGTTCAATCTTGTTAAAGCATGCAAGGGAGCTGCAATCAAGGAAAAGTTAGCAATAAACTTTCTCCAATACTGCGCTGCTCCTAGGAAGCTTCTAATTTTTGTATCAGATTTGGGTTTAGGCCAGTTTACAATGACTTCAACCTTAGAGGGATCTATCTTCAAGTCACTACCCCCTACAATATGACCCAAATAATTCAAAGATGTTTTGCCAAATTCACATTTTGATAGCTTAACATAAAGATTTTC
>APFE031643624.1:1156-54061 GCA_000404065.3 Pinus taeda | reverse complement strand
ATATGTTTGTAATAGAAGAGAGGGATTAGGATTTGAGGGAGGATGGTGTAGGGTTTATGAGGGAATTATTGGGGAAAATAATGGTGAATATAGGGGATGGGAAACAAAAGGAAATAGGAAAACATGAGAACCTTGGTTAACATTTATTTTCTTTTAAAACCCTTCAGCAATTTTGGCATTCAAATTCTTACAGCAATTTAATGGACAAAGGAGGGTTTTTACACTTGATTTTCTACAGCAAATATATCATAATCCTTTACATAAACCGTTCAAAACCAAGAATGAGCCATGGATATAAGCCTACCTATGAATTTGTGCTTAAGAGTAGGTGTTTTAGTGTTTTCTTGGACAAAGTTTGGGCATAAACCCCAGTGCGCCGCGTGCCTCACCCAACGTGCCGCGCGCTCCTGATGCACTGCGCGCGTGAAAATTATCACTGAGTTTGGTCGCCTGATGTGCAGCGCGTCCTGGAAATGCTCCAATTTGCATACAAACTCACCCGATTGCTTTCGAACGATGCTCTTCACTCTTGGAATGTGGAATGGGTTGCAAATGAGGTGAAATATCTTCATATAGACTCCTTTTTGATTTTTGCTTGATCCATAACCCATTTTCTTATGTTTTGTCGTTGACACCTTTTCAAAATTAATAGACTTTGACCTTTTTGGTTTCCCTTTTAAAATTGGTTGAAATAATGATTTTCTCTGATAATTTTTTGCAGGGATAGCTGTGATATGCTCTGGCAAAGGAGACCAAGGCTGTGCTTGGACGTTTCAAGGATTGAAGTTTTTGAAATTTTAAACAAAAATGAGACGACGACTTATCTTCAAAACAGAGTTTTGAAGAGAAGTCATACTTTATCTGTACAATGATGAAAATTATTGAAGTGATTATCTAGCAAAGACATCCCTCTGGCCTGTTGGTCTTCTAAGACTTTTCAAAACAAAATTGAGTCAACCCTAGACCTAAGACCTAAAATTTGAAATAATGATATTTGAAGCTTTATGACTAAACCTGAACCAGCAGTGCCATGCACGAGGGGAATGAATGACACAAACCATTCTGTCAGAGTTATGGCATGCCTAACGAAATGCAACTGATCAAAACTGGTGGGACACCTAATCATGAAATGCAAAAAGAGCTTTGATCTCTGACGGAGGGATAACTAGACCGACTCTAACAGATCATTCAGGGTAAGGGCTTCTGTGACAAATTCTGTGACTTTAGGGTCATCTTTGTGCATTTCTAACGTGGCCTGTAAATGATATTCTTTTTTGGCCAGATTGCTTTGATAACCCAGCTGCATTTGCTGGAAGTCCTGTTGTAACTTTACCAATTTTTCTTCTGCTTCCCGGCTAATACTAGCTTGTTGTAACTGTTGCTGCAAAAATAGGATTTTATCCTCTTTATCATTAAGCAATAGTTGAACTTCAGATGCTTTGTCAATAGTCGTAGAAGCATAAGGTTCTGTGATTTGGGATAATCTAGTCAGGTTCTCTGTCAAATTAGTGGTAGGGTCTTGCCAAAAGACATCCAGGGGCTCTACTTCAGGTGAGAGCATTCTATCTAGTTTTCGCTTCTTTCTCTGTCTCCTGACCATAGCTTTGTGCTACGAACTGTAAAACACATCTAGAGGATGGATTTCCTCTATCTTTAGTATAATTTCAGATGACGAAGCTATGGGAATGTGCTTAGTTTCTAGAGCATTGACAACTGTTTCAATCACCATTTCTGTGGTTGTCTGTGCTAGATTCTTTGATATATCTACATTTTTCTCCTCCGTGTCGATCAATTCATTAAAGTTTTCCCATTCTTTCTCTAGCTTTGTTCTTAATGGATTTTTTGGCTGGATGAGGGGAGCGGGAATTTCCACCTGTTTTGGCGACAACACTTGCTACTCAGGATTCTCCATGGATTGGGAAGTATCCCTGACTGATCCTTCACTTTTGTTGTGATCACCCTCTGACCTTCTAGACCTTTTTGGTGATTCTCTTTCAAACTTAGATTTAGACTTGTCTTGCCTTGAGCTTCCACTCATGCTAATGCTGGGAGTGGGTTCCCTCATTGATTCTACACGCAATTTGTCCAATGGGACATTTGCCAATCTTCGTTCTCTGTAGAGTTTAAACCTTTGGAGTTCTGCTGAGCCAAAATGGATTTGGGCCATGTGTAAGATGTCTCTCAGTGTGTTCTTCTATTGGAAAACGTCGTCGAAGAGATCATCTTCCTTAGTGAACACCTTTATTTTAATTGCCATGGTAAAATTCCTTATCACATCAAAGGGATTAAACTGTCTCTCTGGGAACTTAGGTGATCATAGATTCAACATGTTGTCTACTTCCCTGAAAGCGTGACCTAGATCAAAAAATGAAAAAGCTCCATATACCACAGGGAATTGCGGCCAGATTGCCTTTTTCTTGTCCTTAAGTTTTTTGCTTATTCCCCAACCCCACAGGTTCGGTAGGCTATTTCCCACGCCATCAATTTGTTAGGAACATACAAGGGAAGAATATGAGGAGAGGCAATGCTTCCGAATACTCTGATATAAGTGAAAAATTCTTCTTCGAACCATCTTCCCACAGGGAGAATATCAATTTCTGCTTCAAGAGAAAATCTTGGGGCATCTGTATTATACAACATCTTGTGAATAGGTAGCGTAACTCCATGGAAAATTTTATAAAAATATGGGGTGAACTTAGAATCCCATAGTTCCGTATGGTAGACTTGAATGGGTAAGGGATTCTGTATCATCCATTTCCAACCCATGAGAGGAAATTTAGAAACAAAATAGATAGCATCCATGACATAAGCAGCTAGAAAGAAGGGAGGATAAAACCTCTGAGAAAAACTCCTTTTAGTCTGATAATTCCAAATAGTAGAGGCTAAGTTATCAGACAATATTTGGGCTTAGTCCATTATAGTGGCATTAGTGGCCGCATCTAGTAGGGGTAGCCATTTGGATGAAAACTTATTGATATCAAGTTTTCTGAATAGCCTATATAACATTGTAGCAGTGAAACAAGATGGAGAAGAGAGGGAATCAGTGCTGTATATACCATTTTTGTCCTTCTTTAACGGTTCTTCCTCCACTGACCAACTTTTGGTGGATTTCACCAAATCTTCGTTCTCCTTGGTGAATTTCTCCACGAACTATTTGTTATAGCTAGCCTGCGGCTCTAGGAAATGATACACGCGTCCTAAATTCTGTGGGGTAAATGACCCTATAACTTCCTAGTTTCGTGTCTTGAATTGCCTGTCCGTTATGTTAGGATGGTCTATCACCCATTTGACCATATCTGTATAGGGAATTATTTTTGGCCTTGCTGCGCTACAGTGCAAGAATGAGCATGCAAGCTCTGTAACTGATGCTTCAGATGACCCGCATCCATCTGCCGTAGCTGTAACCTCCATGACTCTCAGGTTTTCTTCCTCCAGCAGTCTATACATGCCTTCCCAAGTAGATATCCCTGCTTCTTTGGTATAGGTGCTGTCCATGAATAATGGAGTAATCTCTGATTTTTCAGATACTGGAGCTTTTCCTTTCTTCCCCCATCACGTTCTGCACACTGCTCTGTGTATTGTTCTGCGTACTGCTCCTGTAAGTTCACAAGTAGAGAACTAAGACATGATAAGAAAGATAACTAATGATGGTAAATAATAAGGTGATGGGAAAACTCTTAATTTTAAAATCACATCAATATATCACCTTGCGTGAAATAACCTTTTTGCTCAGATCTAAATCATTTCTCATAAATAACCATCAATAAACCACTTAAGTTGACAATAATGCCCATAAATCAGTATCGAATGACGAGAAATATTTCATCGAACTGTGAGCCCTTTTGATATGGGATAAAGCGATTTTGCGATTTGCTTCGCAATATCGCAGATCACAATATCGCTAATCCTTTTTCGTTAAAAATCATTTGCTTCATTATGTGACTACGAGATGTGATTTGCGAGATGCTTTACTGAATTTCACAATATCAAGATGTTTTATCTTAGGTGGTTCTGCGATATGCAATGAATCTGTGTGGCTCGCGATCTCGCATCATCGTGTTTTCGCAATTCCGATAGTTTCTTTATATATGATGCCCTCCATTACCCTTTTGCAATGCGATGTTCATCATTAAGAGAACGATTTTATTTGAGACTTTTCATAATACTTAAGACTTGCGCTTGCGAATGTTTTTCCTAGCTTTTATGGTAATGTTTCAATTCTTTATAGGGAAGCTTTAATACTTAAATTTAAATGCGCACAAAGTGAGGAAAGATAAGAATCTTAAGTTTATGATAGTGTGTTTTAATAAAAGGGCATAGTAAGTGCTAGTTTTTATTTTATTTTATTTTAGAAGGGTCCCCATTTATTTAGTGTTATTACTAATACTAAATAAAAAGGGGGGTTGTTGTTGGCCACAACAATTGGCGATTCACTAGAAAGAATCAATTATCTCTGATTATCTTTTGAATTTTCTAAAACTTCCAAGATAGAAAATTTTTTCTGGAAAATCAAACTTTATTGCAGAAATATAAAGTACATAATGCTCTTTGCCATTAACAATAGTTTGTTCCTTCCATGCTAATTCTGATTATTTTCTTCCCAAAGCTAGTCATTGCATTTACATCAGTAACTACTTGGTTTATAAGGATAAAAACAAAGACATCTCTGTAGATCAGTTTTAAGTATGCTCATTTGTCGTAGGTAGAGCCTCTATTGCCAGCGGGCATTTATAGCCTCGACAGGGTTACCTGTTACCCAACAATGATCCAGTATCCTACTTCAAGAAGTATACAATTTTCAAAGATAAATCCACATTCACACTTATTACTTTCATTTTCTTTTAATTCTTAAAGAACAATATCTTGGTTTGGTGGCCAAATTTTGATAGTGCCATTCACTTGATTTATAACTTTACTGAACAAGCTGGCTCGTGATGAGACCCCTTGTCTTTTGATTGCAGCAAGCTTGAGTCATTGCCTTATTTTGGTATGCAGCTTGGCAATGTCAGCTAGTTATAATCTTTATGATCATGATAAGCCAGCTCTTGATGAGACCTCTTATTCTTTAAGTTTATAGTGCATAGGTGGATTACTCTTTGAAACTTGTAATTCCCTAAGTGGGGAGGAAGTCATTGGTTCCTTAAGAATAGCTCTGGACCACAATTATAGAGTTTTTGAAGACAACTTTTCTACAGAGAACCTTCGTTTTGTTATTGATGCTTTGTATGACTGATATAAAACAAATTCCCACTAAAGGTTGTTTTTAATCAAAATTTATAAGGTTAAAAATAGTAAAATTTTTAGGCTTGTAGCATTTGAGTATATTTTTCAATAATAATGATTAATTTTCCAAATCAGTTCCATTTATACAAGTGAAAAAACAAAATTTACACAAGACACTAATATTTTTCGTGAAATCCAAAAGTAACCATTTAAAACCTGTTTTATTATCAAAATAAAGCTATAAATAATAATTTACAAAAATATAAGAGGTCATCTTCTATGGAAAGTATTTTTTAAGGATCTGCCCATTAACAGGTAAAGATTCTCTTTTCCCTGCTAAATCTTGCAACATGAAAGTCGATGGACCTATGATTTTAACAATTTGGAATGGTCTAAGCTACATCCATTGGAATTTAGAATGTTTGCCTTTTTCTTCGTGAGCCTTATCCCATTTCAATACTAAATCTCCAATTTGAAAATTCTTCCTAGATACCATGTTTGAATCGAAAGAAGCCTTTACTAATGCTTGACGATATGCATGTGTAATTTTGGCTTGTTCTCATTGCTCTTCTAGTTTAAGGATGTGAAATTGTCTTAGTTGCAAAGTTGAAGAAGGTGTTTCTTCAATAAATTGAACTAAGGCTAAAGAAGGAATTCCTTGATGAGTTGGGAGAACTACTTCTTTCCCATAAACTAAATTAAAGGGAGAAGTGCCAATGGAAGCCTTTTGAGTTATTCGATCTACCCAAAGAGCATACATCAAAGATTTGTGCCAATTTCTATGATTCTAATCAATAGTTCGCTTAATGATTATGATTGGGTTTTTATTTGTTGATTCAGCCAACCTGTTCCCTTGTGAGTAATAATTGGCAGAATACTTAAGTTTAAAACCTCTTTTAAGTGCAAATTCAGTCATAGCATTTCCAGAAAAATATGATGCATTATCAAACATTAATGCAAAAGGTAAGCTAAACCTGGTAATTATGAACTGATCTATGAAATCGATGATATGTTCAACATTAGCTGTCTTGAGAAGAATTGCTTCTACCCATTTAGTAAAATAATCTGTAGTTGTAAGGATGTACCTATGCTGTTTCGAAGAGTGAGGAACAATCTCACCTATTATATCCAATCCCCATTGCTCAAATGGTTGGTCGATATTAATTGGTTGCAATGGCAATGATGGTTTCTTCTGTCTTCCAGCAGCAGTTTGAAAAACTTGACATTTCCTTACATAATTATGTGCATCTTTAAATAAAGTAGGCCAATAATATCTTGCACGCAAAATTTTGTGTGTTGTTGCATCTCCTGCGTAATGTCCACCTGCTAGTCCATTATGGAGTTCCTGCAACACTTTTTCAACTTCATATTTCTCAAGACATCAAAGAAGAACAAAATCATAATTCATCCTAAAAAGTACATCGTTTACAAGTTGATATTTCTTAGCTTTCAATCTTAGGGATCTTTTCTTTGTATGATTCAGATTTGAAGGAGCATATCCATTTTTTAAATAAAACATGATATCAACATATCTCGATTCAATATCGTTTAGGCTTACCTCATACATTTATACCTCTTGATTGGGAGATGGTATTTCTGATATGAGCGATGCTCTAGCCAACATTCTGCAAAAGCCTTGACCTTTTACAATATTTGTTGGTTGATCTCAGTGTCGTATTCTTGTAGGGCAGTGACCCAATTTTCTCTCCTTTCACCCACGTCTTTTTGTACCAAGAGATTTCTTACTGCTGGAAATGGCACTATTATCTTTGTATGGGTCTTAAGAAGAAAGGGTCTAAAGTGTTTGATTGCTTTGAAAACAACATAAGCTTGTTTCTCAACGTCAGAATAATTTAATTAAGCCCCTTGCAAATTTGAACTAAAGAAGGCAATTGGGGCTTATGCTTTTTCTTGATTGGCTTACGTGAGTATTGTAGCATATGACTTCTCAGAGGAAAATGTATACAAAATGAAAGGATCAAAAAAATTTGGAGTCACTATGGATGGGGCATTAACAATCGCCTGCTTAATCAGATTGAACACTTCATATTCTGCCTGACCCCATTTAAAGAGTGAATTTTTCTTGATCATTGCTTGTAATGGTGATACAATCCTTGAGAAGTCTGGGACAAATAAAATTAATTTGAACAAGGAAGGATTGCATTGCTTTGTTACTATGTGGTAAGGATATTTCAGAAATTTCCTTAATACTATCTGGATCAATATGGAGTCCAGATTTAGACACTATAAATCCAAGAAGTTTTCCTTCACTTAATGCAAAAAAGGACTTTTTTGGATTAAGTGAAATCCCATTCCTTTGACAATGTTGAAAGATCTGCTTTAAATCTCTGAGGTGATTACTACGTTTTTTAGAATATACTGTTATGTCATCTAAGTAAATCACCACTGATTTGTTTACTAATCCCTTAAAAGCAATATCCATGGCTCTTTGAAAAGTGGTGCCAGCGTTAATCAGCCCAGAAGGCATCTTTTGATATGCATATGTACCCCATTTGGTTTTGAATGTGGTTTTTAGCTGATCATCCAGATGGACTAAGACTTGATTGTAGGTGGAGAAACCATCTAAAAAGGACATCAATTCTAATCCCGCAACTGCTTGTAATATTTGTTCCATAGGAGGCAGGGAAAAATTATCCTTTTGGCAGGATTTGTTAAGATTTCGAAAGTCAATACAAATTCGAATGTCTCCATTTTTCTTTCTAACTGGAACCAGATTGGAAACCCATCTAGAATGTCGAACGGTAAAAATAATTTTGGCTTTCAAGAATTTATTGAGCCCAGACTTAGACTTTCCAGATTAGGATGGATCTTCCTCAGCTTTTGTTGGACTGGTCTTTCATCAGCTATCATTGGGATAGTATGCTGAATGATTGAAGTGTCGTAAGTCTTAAGGTCATCATAATTCCAGGAAAAGACATTTTTATACTGCTTGAGGAGTCGAACAAAGGCTAATTTTTCTTGTGGGCCTAGACCAAGACCTAAGTTGATATTCTGCGGCTTAGTATCCATTCCTAGATTTACTAATTCATATTTCAGAGTTGAACTCTGAAGTTTTGAATTAGTAGACCTTCTGAATCTATCTTTTAAATCGTATAGGTCTTCTACCTTGACTACAGATTTTGGTATGGCATTATTGGTTCTCTCTTGTTGTAACTGCTTGTCATGTTGGTCCTCGCCAATTATCTGATTACTATAAGATCCTTCTGAAGTTAGGAAACTTACAATATACGGGTCATCGTTAAAAATTCTCCAGTTGGTAACATTATTAGTGATGGAGGGCCTAATGATCAATTCGATTGAGAATCTGTCTGGGCTATAGTCTTTTGCAGGAATGAACTTGGAAGCTATATTAGCCAGGAGGTTAGCACTACCTTTTTGGAGTCTGGGGATGGATGAAATATTGAATGCTATAAAATGTGTAGTTAGATCTTGTACTAAAGATTGATAATGCTTTAAATGACCTGATAGACAATGTATAGTATTTCGTACCTGTTTAATAACAATCTCAGAATCTCCAAAGACTTGTAGATACTTGATGTCCAGTCTGATTGCTTTGTACAACCCTTGCACTACAGCTTCATATTCTGCAGTGTTGTTTGTGAAATCGAACTTGAGTCTACAGGTTATCATGGTTTTATTCCCTTCTGGATTAATTAATACACATCCCGCTCCTGCTCCATCATTAGACTTAGAACTGTCAAAAAATAATTTCCAAAACAAAGAGTTATTTATAGGACTATCTACAAAATTAACGCATTTAGAGCTGTCTGTTTGAGAAATTTTTTATATTTGAGACAAAACAAAATGTTCTAAATAAGACGAAGTATGAGCATTAAAATTTCCTAAGAAAGAGTCAACATAATAGTTCCCAATTATATTGTTGATGTACGTTATAGGTTCATTTTCTCCTTCCAGTTCCATCACTATGTATTTTTGGTGTCTTTCTCGCTCAACCTTTACCTGATTTGGTTACCATTGTAAGGGAGTCACAAATGTGACTAGTCGGTCGCAAAGTATCTATGAAGCTTTTCAAACCAATCCCTACTAAGAATTAAACCATAAAATTTAGGAATGTCTGCAACTAAAATATCAATGACTTGACATAACATTGGATTTGATGAGAGCCTTCTGATTATTTGATTTAGTTCACCAATTACTTCAAGTTGCGACCGGTCCAGCTGAACTATGTGTACTGCAGATTTTTGAGGTTGGACGTTTAGCTTTGCACAAATTGTTTTAGGAAAAATATTAGATGAAGCACCTGAATCTACCAAACAATTATGCAAATTTTTATTGACAATTTCGAAAGTAAGGAGGAATGGAGGAGTATGGGATTTTGACCTACCTACAATTAAAGCAATATCATTTGGGTCAACTTTATTTGCCATACTAGTTGGAGGTATTCCCATTTCATGAGAAGCTTGTGAGATTACAACAACAGGAAGAGGTGCAATGGGTACTGCATGCAGCTCTTTCAAAAGTAATTTCTGTTGATGCGTTAATTTACTCAGTTCATAAAAAGTAATGTTGGCCCTAGTCTTCTTCATGTCTTCAACAATAATATACTCCATCTCATTGGAAATGATTAGTGTTTTAGATGGAGTTGATGACTCAGATTGGACTGGGTTTGTTTGAGTCACTTTTGGTGATGATTTCTTACCTCAACTTTATCCTTGGAAATCGAGCTTGTGTTCTTTTGTTTAGAACTGGGCTATGGAGGATTAAGTTGATTTCTACTTCTAGTACTGATTGGTGATGCCTCTTGATCCTCTTCATCTGGAAGAATGAAGTCCCACATTCCCTGTAGTTCTACAACCTCATCTTTATCAATAGGTTCTTCATTGGAAACTTCTTCTTCTTCTCCTTCAGATTCTGCATTTGTGATATCACTGGGAGGCTTTGGGTCAGTTGAAGGGCTTCTCCTAAAAGGCTTGTAGGGTTTCTTAGAAGAAGTCTCTACTACTTGTTTTTTAATGTCAACCATTTCGTTAAACATGGTTTTTAAGACTTTCTATAATCCTTCCAAATCAAATGGGTCCTTTAATTGTTTTTTCTTAGGATCATCTCTAAAGGCAACCTTCTTAGATTTTCTTTAATCAAGAGCGTTTTTCTTTTCTAAAGCTAAGATACGCTTTTCTACCGCTATCGCTTCCTTCATGTTTTTAGCCAATGATGGCTTGGCGACCCTAAAACAAAGATTGCTATATTCGATGGTAAAGCAAATATGCACCATTCACTTCGAACTTCTTCGCTAGGCTTGGAAGCGGTGGGGATTTTATTCAAGAGTTTGTTGAAATGCGAGTTGAAATCTTTGATAGGTTCTCTCGATTCAGTCTTAAGATTTGATAGATTATTGATCAATGTTGTCGTAGACCTATCATCGCTGAACTTTGTCAAGAATTGCTCTTGGAAAATGTTCCAACTAGTAATGGATCCTGATGGTAATGAAAAATACCAGGACCCATCCACTCCATGTAAAGTATATGGAAAAAGTATAACAACAGTGTCTTCGTTTGTAACTCCATTTAGATTTATTGATAACATAAATTTATTTATGTGTTCGTCTGCTAGCATGCCTGTTTCAGGATTAAACTTGGGCAGCCATTTCTTAGGATGGGCCAGTAATTCACTCAAGGGCGTAGGCATTGAGACTGCCCCTGGATTGTTCCATGGGTTTTGAGCCATGGTTGAACTACTAACAGAGGAAAGTTCAAATGAAGTTCCTTGTGGTTGGGATGAAGATGTCGAAGTCCCAGTACTCTGTTGAACATCAATATGAAGTGGAGTGGATGATTGACTTTGCAATGGAGAAGATGAAATGGATGATGATGATGAAAGAGTCTCACTATCAAACCCTTGAGGTTTATTCCTTGCTCTTTTCCTTTTAGGCAGAGGTAATTCGGTTGGTTCAATACCAAGATTTTCACTCTGTAATCTAGTAAGAGGATGAGAAGGAATATAATGCTGAGTTGCACTACCTTGAGATAATTTAGATTTCTGCGGTGATATGGAAAATCCTTGAAGTTTATGGATCAAAGACTGAACTTCAAGGGGTTTGATAGTAGATTTATCTGAAATGTTCGGGTTTGTGGCAGTGGTTGTTGTTTTATCAACTTCTTGCTTAAGGTTTAAAGACTCAGAATGCAATGGAGAAGTCGGGGGAGATGTTGAGGGTGATTTACTCTTAGAATGGGTTTTGGATTTAGATTTACTAGCCATTCACAGTTCGGTCCTTCCTTCTAGCCCCAAATATGTTTAAGCCCCAAAAATTGGGTCTACAACAAGGGGGATAACCACCCGGTCCGGACCTTGAAAGTAGCTCCTTTTCCGTTTGGGATAGTGGCTCTGATTGGGGGTAATGGGACCAGTTTCCCAATTTGTTTGTGGATGATGTTATGGGATGATGTTTTCCTTCCTAAAAGTTTCTAAAGAGGATGCTTTTAATCTAAATCTAATCTAACACATGAAATTATATTCTAATAAATGGAAACATCTAATTCTTAAAAACTATCCCACGATTAACTCTTCACTTATACGATCTAAAATAATTTCTAACAGCAATTGGTAATAAAAATTATTTAATTGCTACGAGAAAAGAATCCATTAAAAGTAAATGGTTTCGTATAACAAATTAGTCAAAACAATTATGATAAGAATATCGCATAATAAGTTATTCATACACTCAGCATAAAAAGAATAGTTACCAGTATACAAAAGTGCAAAAATGATAACTGAACATTCAGGCCTTCATATATAAACAACTGAAAATAACATATCACTTGACGCATAAGTAGAAATCATTAAGAGATAAAAGTACCATTGATAATAAGTCCTACTCATGAGCTTCAACAATATAGATTTATCTTCTCATAATTCAATATCTATTAAGAGTACAGAAGTGCATTTCAGTAGCAGACATTAAACACATATATAAATAAATCTCATTCCATTCATTTATCAAAACCTTCTCAGCGAGGCAAAAGTGCATGTTCTGAAGAACTGTTTTTGATAAATTTTTGGACCTCTCTCTAAATACATCAGAGCGATTTAAATACTACTAACTAAAGATTAAAAATAGTTATTACAAAAATATAGGAGGAGGTTTAAATGACCATCCTCATCTAAAGCAAAAATAAATTGAAATTGAACTGAAACTGTATCTAAAGATTAACTAGGCATATGTTCTCTTAAGTTGCAAGTATCCAACATCAGATTTAGAGTGTCGGTTGGTCAACCTTTGATTTTAATTGTCCTATGAAAACAGAATCAGCAAGCGCTGGCGCTATCTTCTTGACGAAATTTGTAAGGCACTTCAGAGTCATACACTGACTATGTGGTTTCACCAAATATTGCCAGTAAGTGTTCCATTTTAACTTAGTTAACTTTTTTATTGATTCTGCCTTTTCTTCAGCTTTCTGTCTCCAACTAGTTTGCAGTTGTTGCATTTTTGGGAGAAATCCTGGAGTGGTTTCCGATATTAGGTTGGCTCTGTGCAGATTTTCATTGACACATTCAATGATATTGCTTGCTGCTGTCGCTGCTTCTTCCACTGCCTGTTCTTCTTTTTTTTTAATCTGTGCATCCCATTTATTAAACAACATTTCTTTGTGGGATTCATTGATCTTGGGCAACCCTGCTTTCTTGCCTTCCTCTGATTCCTGCCAATTCAAATAGTCAGAAACTTTCTTATAATTTAAATCATAATCAAGTCACAAATTTACGATTTGACTTGTGATATTGTCACTCATTTCGTAGTGAGAGTTCCATTGTGATATTCTTTGGCAAAGCGTTTCCCATTGTTGCAAGAGTTGATCATTCAGGGCAAGGTCTTCTGTGACAAATTTTGTGACTTTAGGGTCATCTTTGTGCATTTCTAACGTGTCCTATAAATGTTGTTCTTTTTTCAGCCAGACTGCTTTGATAACCCAACTGCATTTGCTGGAAGTCCTGTTGTAACTTTACCAATTTTTCTTCTACTTCCCGGCTAACACTGGCCTACTGTAACTGTTGCTGCAAAAATAGGATTTTATCCTCTTTATCTTTAAGCAATAGTTGAACTTCAGATGCTTTGTCAATAGTAGCAGAAGCATAAGCTCCTACGATTTGGGATAATCTAGTCAGGTTCTCTGTCAGATCAGTGGTAGGGTCTTACCAAAGGGCATCCAGCGGCTCTGCTTCAGGTGAGAACATGCTGTCTAGTTTTCGCTTCTTTCTCTATCTCCTGACGACAAATTTATGTTGCAGACTGTAAAACACATCTAGAGGAGGTATTTCCTCTATCTTTAGTATAATTTCAGATGACGGAGCTATGGTAATGTGCTTAGTTTCTAGAGCATTGAAAACTGTTTCAATCACCATTTCTGTGGCTGTCTGTGCTAGATTCTTTAGTGTCTCTATGTTTTTCTCCTCCGTGTTGATCAATTCATTAAAGTTTTCCCATTATTTCTCTAGCTCTGTTCTTAATGGCTTTGTTGGCTGGATGTGGGGAGTGGGAATTTCCACCTATTTTGGCGACAACACTTGTTGCTTAGTATTCTCCTTGGATTGGGTAGTATCCCTGACTGATCCTTCACTCTTGTTGTGATCGCTCTTTGACCTTCTAGACCTTTCTAGCGATTCTATTTCAGACTTATATTTAGACTTATCTTGCCCTGAGCTTCCACTCATGCTAATGCTGGGAGTGGGTTCCCTCATTGGTCCTACACGCAATTTGTCCAACGAGACATTTGCCAATCTTCGTTCTCTGTAGAGTTTAAACTCTTGGAGTTTTGCTGGGCCAAAATGGATTTGGGCCATGTGTAAGATGTCTTTGAGTGTGTTCTTCTACTGGAAAACGTCGTCGAAGAGATCATTTTCCTTAGTGAACACCTTTATTTTAACCGTCGTGGTAAAATTCCTTATCACATCAAAGGGATCAAATTGTCTCCCTGGGAACTTAGGTGATCATAGACTCAACATGTTGTCTACTTCCTTGAAAGCGTGACCTAGATCAAACAATGCAAAAGCTCCATAGACCATAGGGAATTGTGGCCATATTTCCTTTTTCTTGTCCTTAAGTTTTTTTCTTATTCCACAACCCCACAGGTTTGGTAGGCTATTTCCCAGGCCATCAATTTGTTAGGAACATACAAGGGAAGAATATGAGGAGAGGCAATGCTTCCGAATACTCTGATATAAGTGAAAAATTCTTCTCCAAACCATCTTCCCACAGGGAGAATATCAATTTCAGCTTAAGGAGAAAATCTTGGGGCATCTGTATTATACAACATCTCGTGAATGGGTAGCATAACTCCATGGCAGATTTTATAAAAATATGGGGTGAACTTAGAATCCCATAGTTCCTTATGGTAGACCTAAATGGGTAAGAGATTCTGTATCGTCCATTTCCAACCCATGAGAGGAAATTTAGAAACAAAACAGATAGCATCCATGACATAAGCAGCTAGAAAGAAGGGAGGATAAAACCTCTGAGAAAAACTCCTTTTAGTTCGATAATTCCAAATAGTAGAGGCTAAGTTATCAAACAATATTTGGGCTTAGTCCATTATAGTGGCATTGGTGGCTGCATCCAGTAGGGGTAGCCATTCGGATGAAAACTTATTGATATCAGGTTTTCCGAATAGCCTACATAACATTGTAGCAGCGAAACAATATGGAGAAGAGAGGGAACCTGTGCTGTACATACCATTTTTGTCCTTCTTTAACGGTTCTTCCTTCGCTGACCAGCTTTTGGTGCATTCCGCCAAATCTTTGTTCTCCTTGGCGAATTTCTCCACGAATTGTTTATTATAGCTAGCCTATGGCTCTAGCAAACGATACATGCGTCTTAAATTCTGTGGGGTAAATGACCCTATAACTTCCTGGTTCTGTGTCTTGAATTGCCTGTCTGTTATCTCAGAATGGTCTATCATCCATTTGACCATATTTGTATAGGGAAGTATTTTTGGCCTTGTTGCGATACGGTGCAGGAATGAGCATGCAAGCTCTGTAAGTGATGCTTCGGATGACCCGCGTCCATCAGCCGTAGCTGTATCCTACATGACTCTCGGGTTTTCTTCCTCCAACAGTCTATACATGCCTTCCTAAGTAGATGTCCATGCTTCTTTGGTACAGGTGGTGTCCGTGAATAATGGAGTCATCTCTGATTTTTCAGATACTGGAGCTTTTCCTTTCTTTCCCATCATGTTCTGCACACTGCTCTGTGTATTGTTCTACGTACCTCTCCTGTAAGTTCACAAGTAGAGAAGTAAGACACGATAGAAAGATAACGAATGATGGTAAATAATAAGGTGACGGGAAAGCTCTTAATTTTAAAATCACATCAAATATATCACCTTGCGTGAAATAACCTTTTTGCTCAGATCTAAATCATTTCTCATAAATAACCATCAATAAACCACTTAAGTTGACATTAATGCCCATAACTTAGTATCGGATGATGAGAAATTTTTCATTGAACTGTGAGCCCTTTTGATCTGTGATAAAGCAATTTTGCAATTTGCTTCGCAATATCGCAGATAGCAATATCACTAATCCTTTTTCGTTAACAATCATTTGCTTCATTATGCGACTATGAGTTGCAATTTGTGAGATGCTTTATCGCATTTCGCGATATCGAGATGTTTTATCTTAGGTGGCGCTGCGATATGTGACGAATCTGTGTGGATCGTGATCTCGCATCATTGTGTTTTCGCAATTCTGACAGTTTCTTTATATATGATGCCCTCTGTTACCCTTTTGCGATGTGATGTTCATCATTAAGAGAACAATTTTATTTGAGACTTTTCTTAATACTTAAGACTTTGAATTTGTGGATGTTTTTCCTAGCTTTTATGGTAACGTTGCAATTCTTTATAAGGAATCTTAATACTTAAATTTAAATGCGCATAAAGCAAGGAAAGATAATAATCTTAAGTTTATGATAGTGTGTTTTATTAAAAGGGCATTCTAAGTGCTATTTTTTTATTTTGGAAGGGTCCCCATTTATTTAGTGTTATTACTAATACTAAATAAAAAAGGGGGGTTGTTGCTGGCCACAACACAAGGATTCTGAGTAGCATTTAGTACTCAAATACCATGGCTTCCTAGACAGGTACATCTAAGATGAGATAGAGTTCCTGGACTTCTCCTCACTCGACATGGCATACCGATACGCTATCAAGATCGAGCAGAAGTTTAAACAGAAGAAGAGAGACTTTGGATTTGCGAATATGAAGCAAGGGAAAGGTGCCTCCAAACTGTAGAACAAAGGACAAAGCCAAGGCAGGGTGGCCCAGGACAACCTACCAAAGCCACAAGAAAAGAACAACAACGTGAAGCTAAAGTAGGACACAAGAGAGTGGTTTGAGATCCATAAGAGCTGCACTCACAACACAAGTGAGTGTTGGGCCAAGTAGTCATTGGTGGCCGAGCTAAAGGCTTAGGAATCATATGCATGTTCTGACTCTGAGTTAGAACCTGACAAGGGGAATGACAAAGGGAAGAAGATTATTGATGCGAAGCCCAATGCCACCATCACCACCACAATGATCTAGAAGGAGGAACCCAAATATCCAGAGGAGGAGTGCCTCTTCCATTCCCAGATGTGGGTAAAGGGTTCCCAGATACAGTTCATTATCGATAGCAGGAGCCAAAAGAACCTCATTTTGGTAGAGATCGTGAAGCGGCTAGGCTTACAAACCACAACACATCCCCAATCGTACACCATCGGGTGGCTTCACCAAGGACGAGATATTTGCGTGAGCCAACAGTGTCACCTTCCATACAACATCAAGCCCTTCATGGATGAGGTATTATGTGATGTTTCTCCCCTTGATGTTTGTAATGTATTATTAGGCCAACCATACTAGTGGAAGCGACATGTTGTGTGTGAGTTAAGGCCTTATGATGTTATTGTTACTTTGGGAAATAAGTTGTACAATATACCGGAGGTAGCACTATCTACTGCCATCTCTTTAGTTACTACAAAACAATGTAGTAAGCTCATTTCCAAAACCGGGAAATTTGTTTTCCTGGTGATATGCCCTCAGGGAAAGAAGAAGACGGTGGCGATGAACTCCAGACAAGGCCCCTCTGCATGAAAACAACATATGGACAAGGTCGTGGAGGAGTATGAGGACATATTCACCTCCCCCGTAGGGGTGCTTCTGCACTGTCAGGTCAAGCACTCCATCGATCTGACCCCAGGTGCATTGCTGCCCAAATGGACCAATCTATCGGCACTCGATTCTGGAGAATGACGAAATCAAGAGGTAGATTCAAGAGCTGTTGCAGAAAGGTCACATTCGACCATGTTCATCACCTTGTGGGTGCCCGATCGTGTTGGTATAGAAGAAGGATGGGACTTGGAGACTTTGTATTGACTATCGGGTGCTGAACAAGATCATTGTCCGGAATAGGTACCCGATCCCACAAATTGATGACCTTCTAGACAAATTAAAGGGGGAAAAATATTTCAGCAAGATCAAATTGAAGTCAGGATATCACTAGGTACCAACCGAACCCCCTGATCTGTGGAAGACTACCTTCAAAGCCAAGGGGAGCCTTTTCAAATGGTTGGTTATGCCTTTCGGGTTGACGAATACTCCTGTAACCTTCATGAGGCTGATGGATGACATATTGTGGCCATTCACCAACTCATTTATAGTGGTATACTTGGATGACATCCTAATCTTCAGCCAGAGTTGGGAAGAGCACCTCCACCACATTCGACAGGTTCTCCAAACATTGCGGCAACACAAGATATGTGCCAATTTGGAGAAATGCACTTTTGGCATGACCCAAGTTCAATATCTAGGATACATTATTGATGAAAGGGGGGTGCATGTGGATCCAGCCTGTAGAAATTTCACTTGAAGATCAAACTGATATATGCAATTTCCTAAAGCATAATACTTGATCTACTTCTACAAAACATTAAGCAGAAGAAAAATCGATTTCATGAGCAATATTAAGCATAAACACATATAACTGATCAAGAGAAATAATCACACATAAAACAAGATGTATCATTGGGGAAAGAACCAGCATAAAACCCCCAACACTGTATTATCAATCAAGTGGAAATCCACTTTTGGTTACAGAAAGTATTAGCTCAAGAGCTATCCTGTACTCTCTACAATCAAAAGATAAAGATCATGCACGTAGTAGGCCTCAATATATTGGCCACCAGTCCTCCAATCCCCTATTTCCTTGTGCAATTTTGATTGGGGTCCAATTACAAAACATATGTGAATTGGCCCCAGATCATACTTGCTGTCAACCTCAGGTCCAACTACGCAATCCTTGAGGACACTAGTTCCTCCTGCATGCAAGTAATATTCCATGGGAAGATCCAAGCATCTGATAGTACATTGTACCTCATTTGATCTCAACTAGGTCTTTGTGTAAACTGCCATGCATCAGTTATCCATGAGAAAATACTTAGTTATCTAAAATAATAGTTGTCACATGCATGCAAGCATTAACAAACTATATTTTATTATTTTAACAACTTGTTAAAATAATCTAACTGAACTTGACTAGTTACCACTAAGTCAACTGATTCTCTCATTATAGAACTCATACTTAATTCCTCAATCAGTGGAGAGAATAAAGGATAAATTCCTTAATCAGTGGGACAACTAACTGCATGTTCTCACAAAGTCTTCAAGTTTAATTTTTACAACTAATTAACTCATGGAGATTAATTAGTTAATATTTTGAACTGCTATTAAGGCCAAATTCGATTTTACTTCCTATAGATAGACCATGGACTGCTATAAATAGGAAGGGACCCATAAATGTTATTTCTAGAACTTTCTATTTTTAGTAGTTTCACCTCTCACCCAAGGTGGCCAATGACCTCACTGGCCAAACTGCTTTTTTAGACATGTCATTTTTAGGATTTCTATTTTTAGCACATTCTAAATTTAGCATTTCTTGCTGCACACTTTTCAACACTCCCTCTCAACAAGAAAGGGATTATCAGCAACCCCGATCCTGTCTTTGTGCAACTCAAACTTGCCTTTTGATAATGCATTTGTCAAAATATCTGCATCTTGTTCCTCGGTCGAAATGTACTGCAATATCATGATCCTCTTGACACACAATCCCGTAGATGATAATAGTGGATATCTATATGCTTGGACCTGTCATGATAACTGGATTCTCAAAGAGTTTAATGCAACTCTAATTATCACAATATATCATTGTAGGATCCATCATCTGACCAAACAATCCCACTAGAATCTTCCGCATCTAGATGGCCTCACATGCAGCCTAACTAGCTGCCATGTACTCTGCCTCCGCTATGCTAAATGCAATTGATCTTTGTTTCTGGCTATACCAAGAAACTGCAATTGACCCAAGGATGAAGATTCCTCCAGAAGTGCTCTTCCTATCTGATGGATTACCTGCCCAATCTACATCCGTGAAGCCTTAGAGCTTCACTCCCTCTATTCGCCTGTACCATAATCCATACTGTGTAGTGGCTCTGAGATATCTCAGCACATGCTTTGTTGCCTTTGAAAACAACTTGGTTGGCTAAACCATAGCTTGACTCAGCTGGTTCACTGCGAAGCACAAATCTGGTCGTGTGTTCACCAAATTCATGAGTGAACCCACAAGCTTCCTATAAATAGTAGCAGCTACTATCTCACCTGAAGTAGCATCCTCCTTCCTCTAGTTACCTGCTAGAGGAATATCCATGGGCTTGCACATCTCCATGTGGAAGCGCCTGAGTATCTCATTGGCATGCTTTCCTTGAGACACAAATACTTCCCCATCTCTCTACCACACTTCCATGCCTAGAAAGTAGTGCATGAGGCCTGTGTCCTTCATCTCAAACTCTCTTGCAAGAACCTCCTTGTAAGACTTGATCATCTGATCATCACCTATCAAAATTGGATCATTGACATAAAGTACAATAATCAATAGCTTACCATCTACAATGATGTGGTAGAGGTTTGCATTCGCTTCACTCTTGGTGAAGCCCAACCTGGTGAAATAGTTGTCGATCCTGGTATACCAAGCACGAGGTGCTTGCTTCAACCCATAAAATTCTCGCTTGAGCTGACACATATGTGATTCACAATCGAAGGTCTCAAATCCCTCTGCTTGCTCTATGTATACCTCTTCCTCAATCTCCCCATTGAGGAATGTTGTCTTCACATCCATTTGATGGATATGCCAACCCATCTGTGCTGATAGTGCTAGAATCAATCTAATCGATGAGTACCTTGCAACAGGAGCAAAGGTCTCATCATAGTCAATCCCCTCAACCTGTGAGAAACCACGGGAAACAAACCTTACCTTGTGTTTCTCAATACTACCATCAGCTGCCTGCTTTACCTTGTAAAGCCATCAGGAAGTAACCACTGGCTTGTCCCTTGGTCTAGGATCAACATCCCATACACTGTTCCGCATGATAGAATCATACTCCTCTACCATCACATCCACCCAAACTGACTGTTGCACTACCTCCTCAAAAGAAGAAGGCTCGGTCACTACACACTCCCCAACCAGGTCCATGTAGCCAGTGTATCTATCGGGAGATCTCGTCTATCTGCGTTGAGAGGATGGCTACCCCACATTCTCTCTCGCATCCTGCATCAATCTGTCATCTTCCCGTGAGTGTTTCGGCCCATCTCTGGAAGACTCTCCAGCAGTGGTGATCTCCACTACTGGAATCTCTGCATGCGGCTGATCCGCATCATCAAGAGGCTCCTCCTCCTTAGGAACTAATAGTTCCTCATCATCACCATGCAACTTGAGCTCCCTCTCAAGAGATACTTGCATGGCTTACTGCTCATCGAACTTTAGATCCCTGCACACTATGGTCCTCTGAATGGCAGGCAAAAACACACGATAGTTGTGAGGTGTATCCATGTACCCCACAAGTATTCCCAACTCATCTGTTAGGTCTAGATTCTTCCGAGCATCTTTGGTCACATGACAGAATATTGGTGATCCAAAGATGTATAAGTGACTCACATCTGGTCTCTTTCCCAAAAAAGCCTCCATAGGTTTCTTCATCCCCAAAATACGATGAGGACTTCCGTTCTGAAGATATACTGCTGCATTGCATGCCTCAGCCCACAGATGAAGTGGTAGGCCTTGGACATGCAACATCAATCGAGCTACGCCCACAATAGATCTGTTCTTCCTTTTGGCCACCCCATTCTATTGTGGGTTATGAGGAGCTGTGAGTTCCTGTTTAGTTCCTTCTGAAGCATAGAAGTCCTTAAACTGCTGGGAAATATACTCTCCACCATTATCACTTTGCAAGGCCTTTACTTTCATCCCTGATTCTTTCTCTACCAAAGCTTTCAACTCACAAAACTTCAAGAAGATTTGATCCTTCTTTTGCATGAAGTAGATCCAACATCTACGAGAAAAATAATCAACAAAAATAACATAATACCCGTGCTTTCGATGGAGGCTGTAGAGAAGGGCCCGCATACATTTGAATGAACTCGCTCCAGAATTGCTCCTGCTCTACCATCCCAATCATGAAAGGAAGATTTTGCATACTTGCCCAAAGTGCAACCTTTGCATTTGCTCACTTGCTCCAGCTTGCACTTGGGTAATCTGGTAGAAATTTGCTGCATGATCTTCAAGGCCCCATGATGCAAGTGGCCCAGTCTCCTATGCCATAACTCGCCAATATCTTAGCCATGCATCAACTCTGCTTTGGAACTCAAAGCAACACAGTCTTCTATGTGTAACTTATAGATATTGTTAACTCGAATCCCCTATCTATTTGGTCTGTCCAGTGCCTATATGCCTTAGGAAAACCTTTCCCAAACTAAAGACTACATCATAGCCTTTATCCTCAAGTATAGCAATAGAAACAAGACTCTTTTTCAGCCCGGGTATATACATAACATTAGAAAGAGAGAGGGGAGAACCATGCTCCCTCTGAAATACAATCGTACCTTCACTTGAGACATGGTACTTTCTGTCATCGCCCATCTTGATCCGTATATGGAGATACTTCTCCTCCAAAGTGCTGAAAATAGTCTTGTCACCTGGCATGTGGGAAGAAGCTCCACTGTCCAAGTACGAAAAACATCCCATGATGGATGAAACCATGCATGCAATAAGTGAGAAATCCATCTCAAATTGTGAATCTAGAGCATCACCATCAGATTCCTTGGAGGAACCTTTCTTGGACTTCTTCCTCTTTGGGCAACTAGTAGCATAGTGACCCAACTCATGACAATGAAAGCATCTCACCTTCGACTTGTCAAACTTCTTCCCTCCTTGAGAAGTCTTGGATTGGGATGCCTTCCCTTTCCCTTTCTTAGCTTTAGATCCTAAAGCCAAATTCTCTTCATCATCATGCTTTGATGAAGAAGCTCCATCTCTGGTGTTCTGTTTGATCTCCTCCTGCATCAAATCTGACCATAGTCGTTCCCAATCTGGCAGTTTGTCCCTTCCATTCACTAAGTCCTGGTAGCTATGCTAGCTCTTAGGAAGGCCAAGGAGTGTTAGACTCACCATATCATCATCAGCGGTAGTGACCCCTATGCTTGCAAGCTCATCTCTGTAGTTGGTGAACTTGTTCAAGAATGTAGTGATCGTGTCACCCTTTTCACACTTGATCATTCGAAGCTTGTCCTTCAGTGCCAACTTCCTCTAATCATTGCTATTCGGATATAAATATTTCAATGTTTTCCACATTGCAAACGAAGTTTCCTTCGCGTGGAGGCTCAAGACTATGTGATCTTGAACTCCCTCTAGGATCATTCTCCTAGCTCTAGCCACGTTCTTCTTCCAATCTGCAACCTGAGTAGCATCAATAGGCTTAGGGACATCTTGATAAATGAAGTCCTTAATGCCATTATCTTCCAATACTGCCTCCATGTGATCCTTCCAAGCTATGTAGTTTGAGCTGCCATCAAGGGCATACTCAAGCCTTAACCTAGTGAAGGCCATCTGGATGAAATTTGAACTGTGATGAGAACTAGATATCTATATCCCGAATAATAAACTTTGAATTTCTTTCTCTTGCTTTTATATCGTCCCTTGCTTGATTAACTGTGCTCTGATACCATGTAGAAATTTCACTTGTAGATGGAACTGATATATGCAATTTCCTAAAGCATAATACTTGATCTACTTCTACAAAACATTAAGCAGAAGCAAAATCGATTTCATGAGAAACATCAAGCATAAACACATATAACTGATCAAGAGAAATAATCACACATAACACAAGATGTATCACTGGGGAAAGCACCAACATAAAACCCCCAACACTGTATTATCAATCAAGTGGAAATCCTCTTCTGGTTACAAAAAATATTAGCTCAAGAGCTATCCTGTACTCTCTGCAATCAAAAGATGAAGATCATAGACTCACTAGGCCTCAATATATTGGCCACCATTCCTCCAATCCCCTATTTCCTTGCGTAATTTTGATTGGGGTCCAATTACAAAACATATGTGAATTGGCCCTAGATCATACCTGCTGTCAACCTCAGGTCCAACTACGCAATCCTTGAGGACACTAGTTCCTCCTGCATGCAAGGAATATTCCATGGAAAGATCCAAGCATCTGATAGTACATTGTCCCTCATCTGATCTCAACTGGGTCTCTATCTAAATTGCCATGCATCAGTTATCCATGAGAAAATACTCAGTTATCTAAAATAATAGTTGTCACATGCATGCAAGCATTAACAAACTATATTTTATTATTTTAACAACTTGTTAAAATAATCTAACTGGATTTGACTAGTTAGCTTTAAGTCAAGTGATTCTCTCATTATAGAACTCATACTTAATTCCTCAATCAGTGGAGAGAATAAAGGATAAATTCCTCAATCAGTGGGACAACTAATTGCATGTTCTCACAAAGACTTCAAGTTTAATTTTTACAACCAATTAACTCATGGAGATTAAATAGTTAATATTTTAAACTATTGTTAAGACCAAATTTGATTTTACTTCCTATAGATAGGCCAAGGACTGCTATAAATAGGAAGGGACCCATAAATGTTATTTCTAGAACTTTCTATTTTTAGCAGTTTCACCTCTCACCCAAGGTGGCCAATGACCTCACTGGCCAAACTGCTATTTTTAGACATGTTATTTTTAGGAGTTCTATTTTTAGCACATTCTAAATTTAGCATTTCTTGTTGCACACTTTTCAATGCAACCAAGATCCAATTCATTTGGGATTTGCTATCTTCAACCACTATGACAAAGCTCCACATCTTTCTAGGTCTTGCCAATTTCTACCGTAGGTTCGTGTTGGGATTCTCTCATATCACTTGGCCCTTGAGTCAAGTCACCAAGGGAGGAGTTTAAGAAAAACTATTTTGGTCTAAATCTAAATAGAAGGCATTCACAAAGCTGAAACATTGCCTCTGCTCGGCAGCAGTGCTCGCATTACGAGACTTGCAACAACCACTTGAGATCGAGATAGATGCCTCTGACTATGCTATTGGGGTAGTCCTTACTCAACACGGGCATCCAATGGCATATCACAGTGAGACACTTTCAAACACAGTCTGGAAGTGTCCCACTTATGACAAAGATATGTATTCCATTATGTAGGCCTACTAATAATGGAAGCATTACATTTTAGGGAAGGAAATGGTCATCCACATAGACCACCAGCCACTGCAGTTCATACAGACGCAAGGGAAGTTGCAGAATGATCGCCATTAGAAGTGGTCCACATACCTGCAACAATTCCATTTGAATATCAAGTATAAGAAGGGTAGCACCAATAATGTTGCAGATTGCCTCAGTCGACCTCCAATCATGGCATTAACCATCGTACTCAACTCTTGTGGGCACGATACTTTTGATTGGCCACTTCTCTACAAAAGTGACCCAGAATTCGGCCACACATACTAGACGCTGTTGGAGGGTCAGCATGTTCCAGATTTTCACCTCGAGGATGCCCTGTTATGCCACCTGGGTCATCTTTGTGTTCCTTCAAGCGAGCACACCAAGATGATTTGGGAAGCACACCACAGTCGGGTTGTTGGGAATTTCGGGGTCGAGAAAATGGTGGTAGTACTATAGAATTATTTCTATTGGCTGAATCTTCAACAAGATGTTAGGAAGTACATAGAATCCTACACTTCCTGTGCCATTGCCAAACCAACCATCAAGAAGCAAGGCCTATATACTTTGCTGCCTACCCCTAGTCAACCTTGGGAATCCATCTCCATGGATTACATGTCGGGCCTTCCTTCTACTAAGCATGGAAATGACTGTGTTTTTGTGGTCGTCGACAGATTCTCGAAGATGGCCATTATGACGACCTGCAAGAAGAATATCACAACAAAAGCCACTACTAAACTCTTCTTTGAACGAGTGTGGGTACACTTTGGAATCCCACAGTCTATCATCTCAGATCGGGAAAGCAGGTTCCCTAATACATTTTGGTCTAGTCTCTGGTTGATGTTAGAAACCACACTCACTAAGTCCACAACTTTCCATCCCCAAACTGATGGTCAGACAGAGGTCATCAACATGATGATGGTACACATTCTACACATGTACAACTCAAAGCATCCATGCACATGGGATGAGAGCCTCCCCTATGTTCAACACAGCTATAACCGGGCTCTCCACAGCTTGAGTGGCCACAACCCTTTTTAGGTGGGCTTAGGATTCTAGCCACTATGTCCCATTGATGTGGCCATGCCATTTGCAGCTACTCAGGTAGATTCAGCTCATGTCCAGTCCAAAACTAATAAGGCAAACAACTTTATTGAGAACATCCAACATATCTGCCAGTAGGTCCATGACATTCTAGAGAAATCAAATGTCAAGTATAAGTAGCGACATGATCAACATCAGGTGCCACACAAGTTTCAGGTGGGCGACAAAGTCTGGTTGCATTTGCAAAAGAAACGCCTTACCAAAGCCTATCAAAAACTCAAACCACTCTGATATGGTCCTTACACCATTACCAAGGCTGTGGGAGACAATGAATTTGAGCTCAACATTCCCCCATTCCTTGGCCTGCACCGAGTGTTCAATGTGGACCACCTTCAGCCATACTTTCCACCATTACTAGACACATCCAACATTGCAGAACAACTCACACCAACAGAGTTAAATCTAGATTGCATGGAGCAAGTTGCAACTGATCGAATCACGGACACGTAGATCAAGCACACTCACCAGCAGAAGATCCAAATGTATCTATTTGTCAAAGCAGGCCAACTCCTTCACAAGGGCAAGTGGCTCACTAGGGACCAAGTTCAGCAGAAGTTTTCTCATCTCATGGAGGAACTCAATGCAATGGGGACCATTGCTTCCTAAAGGGGGAGGAATGAGCAGGTGGATATTGGTGGCCACCTACCAATTCCACTTGGACCCCCACCATTGTTTCTTTCAATTTTTTTAATTTCCTTGATTGTAGCACAATTTACTAATTTTAGCAGTTCTTTCGGGTCCTAAACTTCCGGATCCATTTTGAGGCCCTAAATGACGTTTTTATAGAAATATACCACCAATGATTTTCAAAAAAATGTATTTTCCATCATATTCCTTAGAGAGATCTTTCCAATAGGGTATCATGCATGTCAAATGGATATAATATGACCAAGTCATGACCCTAGGAAGTTGGTCATCCAACTAAGCCCAACGGGGCCCATAAACTCTTGGTGTTCATCTCCTCGAGTTAGGGTTTTGGTTGTATAGGGTTTTCTCTTATTGTTCAATAATAAAAAGGCCCTTGAGCCTCATTTTAATGTAGTTCAGAGGCATGTAGCAGCCACATCTCTTCTCAGAGATAAGCTACCATCGCTCGAGCTAGTTTATTTCCACTTTTGTTTGTAAGCATATTTCAGTATTTTACATTAATGAAATGAAGCATTATTTCTGCTGCATCTTTGTATTTATGGTTATGTCTGTAATTTACTGCGTTCCTATTTAAATCTGAATCAAACCACACATGTAGAGGCAGGCCTTAGTCATGAAACATCACCCTCACTGCTTCCACAATGCTACGGTTATTTCTCTCAACCACCCCATTATACTATGGGTTGTGGGGTGTTGTCATCTCTTGTCGAATGCCTTCTTTTGCACATGCATTTTTAAATTCATTTGACATGTACTCACCTCCATTATATTTTCTGAGAGCCTTCACCTTCTTGCTCATTTCTTTCTCAACCAGTGCCTTGAATTCTATGAACTTGGAGAATGTATCATCCTTCTTTCACTTGAAAAATATCTAGCACTTACGTGAGAAGTCATCAATAAAAATGAAAAAATAATTGTGCCTGGCAGTGGAGGTTGTTGAGAAAGGTCCACAGACATCAAAGTGGATCCTTTCCAGGATTGCATGTTATTTGTTGTCCCGATAATAAAATGTGTATTTTGTGTACTTCCCCAAAGTACATCCTTTGCATACTTCCTGGTTATCAGGCACTCCTTTAGGGAGGACTATCATTATCTCTTGGATGATCTTCAAAGTTCCATGATGCAAATGGCCAAGTCTTCTATGCCAAAGTTCACTGACATCGCAACTCTTCACCTTCTCTTCCTTTGTGCTCAATGCAGCACAATCCTCCACATCTATCCTGTATAGGTTCTTCACACGAATCCTAATATGGTTCACCTGTCACATGGTTATGTGTCTCAGTAATGCCTTTCCTTTGCTAAAGATCACATCAAAACCACAGTATTCCAACACTGCAACAGAGATGAGATTTTTATTTAGGCCTGAAATGAACATGCCATCCTTGAGCTTGAGGAGGGAGCCCAAATTCCTCTAAAAGGTGACTGTACCAATCTCGGTCACATTATACCTTTCATCATTCCCCATCTCGATGTGCATCTACAAATATTTCTCCTCCAGATCACTCAAAAATTCTTTATTCCCCATCATGTGGAACAATGCACCTGAGTCCAAGTACCACACGCTCCCCATAATTGTGTTGGCTATGCATGCAATGAGGGTAAAGTCAAGCTTGAACTCAGGTGAAGCTTCACTTGCCGATCCAATTAAAGTCTTCTTGCTTGTCTTCTTATGTGGACGCTTCGTGGAATAGTGGCCAAATTCATGACAATGGAAGCATTTAATTTTTGACAAATCTTTCTTCTTGCCCCCTTGAATGGATTCTGGTTTGGATTTGGATTTCTTCCCTTTTTCGTTCTTTTCCTTTCCATCCATTGCAATTTTTCTTCATCCTTGCCCTTGAATGAAGTCCCATCTGTGGTATTCCGCCTTATTTCCTCTTGTACCAAATCAGACCATAAGCGCTCCCAATTTGGTAGTTTCTCCCTTCGGTTCACAAGATATTGATAGTTATGCCAACTCTTGGGAAGGCCCAAAAGGGCAAGGCTTACCAAGTCATCTTCAGGGTCAGTAACACTGATCCCTCCCAGTTCATCACGACATTGTGTGAACCTGCTCAGATATTGTGGTTTAATGTTATTCTTCTACATCTTGATACTTGTAAGTTTATCCTTAAGTGCCAACTTCCTGTGGTCACTATTATTCTCGAACAATTTTGTCAGTGCTATCCACATTGCTAACAAAGTTTCTTTTTCTTGGAGATTCGGGACAATATGGTCCCGTACTCCCTCTAAGATTATTCTCCTCACCTTGTCTACATATTTTTTTCCACTATGCAAGGTCCTAGACATCAGTTTTTGGTGGTCTTGAATTATATTTCTTGACATATTCAAACAATCTATTTTTATCCAATACTGCCTCCATGCGTTCCTTCCATGAAATAAAATTTGAGGTTCCTTCCAAGGCATACTCTAGCCTTATTCCATTGAAGGCCATATTCTCAGCTGTGAAGAAATATTGCTACATTGGTATTCAAATTCGAACCTTTGAGAAACAACTTCAAATTTCCTGCTCTAATGTGAATCTATCTCTGATACCTTGTAGAAATTAGGTTGTAGATTTGCAATTGCTCATGGATTTTTAATCAAAACCATAAGAAAAAAACCTAATCCACTTCTCCATGGACATTAATTCACAATTTAGGACAACAATATCAAACATGCAAGAAGAAATAACACACATGTAACAAGTATTTTTATCTGGGGAAAGAAATTTGCTAAAAACCCCAATTCCTGCTTGCATGAATAAAATGAATAGAGATGTATTACAATTTCTTTGCTCAACTAAGCACACCCTGTAAGTGCATAACCTATCTGATATTGAGCTCATATTTCCTTATGTTGTTCCTAGAGGAATTAACCTCTATTATTTAGGAAATTCCTCTAATTGAATTGCACAATTCCTTATGTTGATAATTTGACTGCATACAACACTTGTACACTCAAGACTAGTCTAGAATTGATGTTACACTGCCTTGGAATCTCCACCTCAACTTGATAACTCAAATTCTTTGCATGCATTAGCTATTTTGGGTTGATTTTTCAGTTAACTGGAACATCACTAAGTTTTTCTGAAGTCCCACTGCTTAACTGACCTTCCACTAGTTCCTCCAACATTTGGAACTAGTTTAACAGAAAACAACCTTAGATAAATGACCTTGATTGCTACAAAGTAGAAATAACACATGCAGATATAAAATCTAACTCCTCCAACTCGAATTTATTAATTAAACTGGGTGACACAAGCTATGTCACACAAGTTAACATCATCCAAATTGTTTGCTAATGTGGAAATACAATTTTTCTCACTTTAATCAAGGCATAATCAAATTGAAAATTTCTTGTTGCATTTTTCAACATGCACATTTTAACAGGGACTCTCACTTTTTGGGTCACCTCACAAAACTCAAAAAAACTGGTATAATATGAAAATTCATCACGAAATTTGAACAACTGTCCGTCCATATTGAGGGCCTAGGGAGCACCTTCTATATGGAATGTTTCATCAATGGCCTCAAGGAAGCCATCCAGACACATGTTAGAATGCATCAACCCACTACTTGGTTGGAAGCTTACAACAAAGATTTAGATGTAGAAGCGGCTATTAATGCCCAATCCAGTCATCCTTCATTCATATCAAAGGTGTTTCCCACCCTTGCTAGTGGCTTCTTGCAAACCCTTAAGGTTCAAAAGGTGTTTCCAATGAAAATGGTCAAAAGGATAAGATAAGGATTGTGTTGCTATTGTGATGACAAATATTCACTAGGCCACAAATTAAAGGAACAAAAATTCTTCTAGATTGATGCTACTAAAAATAACTCATCCGAGGAGGTCCCGTTGACATTGCTCAGGAGGAGGACACAGAACCTCAAATGGCCATTGAAGAAGCAACAAATACTAAAAAAACACCAGATGAATCGATTATCTCACTCCATGCATTAGTCGACATTTTTTCTCCACAAACACTTAAAAACATAACATTTATTATGCATAGGTCAATGGTGGTGTTGATTGACAGTGGCAACATGCATAATTTTTTCCATAAGGAAGGTAGTTGAGGTTCATTGTTTTGTGCGGGAAATATCCAATTTTCAAATCCTCATAGTTGATGGGGGGACCATGAAATGTGAAGGATGTGTTGAGAACATTACGCCTCGAAAGGGGATTATCACTTTAAAACCCACATGTTTGTCATTAAGATGGGATGTTGTGACATTGTACTCAGAGTTGAATGGCTTAGAACACCGGGCCCCATTACCATGGACTTCCAAGAGCTATATATGAGCTTCAAGAAGAATTAAGACACTCATATGCTCTAGGGGCTCTAAAAAGGTGCTCCTACTATCATCAGCTAGCATAGAATGGAGAATATTTTTAAAAAAGGACACCATGGGGTAGTTTCTCAATTCACTGCAATCCAGATCATTGGATTAAGCCCTGACAACCTTCATCCAAATCTGCAAAAGGTGTTGGGTCACCACCAATAAGTGTTTGAAAAAACCAAGGAGCTACCCCTTCTCGGGGTGATCATGATCATGCATCCATTTTCTTCTAGGTAGCCAGCTGCCAATGTATGACACTGTAGGTATCCATTCACAAAAAATAATGAGATTGAAAAAAGTATTCAATGGCCACTAGAAGCAGGAATTATTCATCATAACAACAACCCTTTTTCGTCCCCAGTGGTCATGGTCTTAAAGAAAGATGAGGAGTGGTGCATGTTTCCCGAATTTAGGGAACTCAACAATCTCACCATCAAGGATCTCCTTGATGAAATCTATGGTGCCCAATTCTTTACCAAGTTAGATCTTCATTCAGGATATCACCAAATCAGAATGAAAGTACCAGACATTCCCAAGACAACTGTCAAAACCCATGAAGGTCATTATAAATTTTTTGTTATACCATTTGGTCTTTTTAATTCCTCATCCACCTTTCAAAGTCTCATGAATCACCTTCTCAATCCATATCTCTAAAAGTTTGTCTTGGTATTTTTTTATGATATAATCATCTACAACCAAGCATGGGAAATACATCTTCAACATGTTGACAAGGTATTGCAACTTTTGAAGGATAATAAACTATTTGTTAAATTTTCCAAGCATTCATTTGGGATGGAAGAGGTGGAGTACTTGCGACACATTGAGGGCCCCAAAGGAGTACAGGTTTATCCAAAAAATATTCAGGCAATGCAAGATTGGCCACCACCTCGAACCTTGAAAACCTTGTGGAGATTTTTGGGCCTCACAGGATACTGTCACAAATTTGTAAGAAATTATGGACGCATTTCCAAACCCCTGATGAATATTCTCAAGAATAATGTATTACTCTAGACAAAAGAAGCTCAAGAGTCCTTCCTAGATCTCAAACAGGCCATGTGTTCCACCTCGGTGTTGACCCTCCTAGATTTTACAAAACCCTTTATAATAAAATGTGATGCCTCAAGGATCGACATTGGACAAATCTTAATGCAAGAAGGTTGACCAATATCCTTCACAAGACAATAATTAAGTGGCAAGAATTTAGGTCAATCTACTTATGAGAAGGAAAAGATGGCCATTCTACATGCATTAGACACTTGGCCACCATACTTTCTTGGATGACATTTCCAGATCCAAACTAACCATCATACTTTGAAGTATTTTCTTGGAGCAACATTTATCCTCTCGAAAAAAAAATAAATGGCTTACCAATATGTTGTGTTATGACTATGAGATATTCTATATGAAGGGTCGAGACAATGTTGTGGCCAGTGCCTTGTCTCAACAATTTGAGGAGGATGACACCCTCTTATCCCTATCTTTTCCCATACCATCTTGGATTGAGGAGGCACATGACGAATGGTTTTCCCATCCATCTCTTTCCCAACTAATCCAAAGGTTACAACTAGACCCTAATCCCCCAATGGTTTACACTTGGAAGGAATATACTATTCGATATAAGGATTCTGTCGTTCTCTCCCCTAACTCCACTCTCAAGCCTCACATCCTAATGTAGCTACACTCCTCACCCATTACAGGACATTTAGGATTTTAGAAGATTTATGCTCGTGATTTTATTTTGAGAAGGGATGAAACAATACATTATTACATTTGTAGCTGAATGTGACACCTACTAGTGCAACAAAAGGGAAACCATTAAAACACCATGTACCTTACAACCCTAGCCACTACCTTCTTTTGTTGATTTTATAGTGAAATTAGGGTTGGCATAATATTTCTAAAATTTTGATAATTACTTTTAATGTAAATCTTCTTTTAGCTTATTCCAATTATATCAATAATTGGGAACCCAATTCAATACATATGAAAAAATAGTTATCATCTAGCAGTGTTGTCAGACTTGGCATTATTTCAAAGCATTAAAATTTTAAATCTAAAATCATTGTTTACAAAGTACTAAAATATTAATTTTAATGTATATTTTCAAAATTAACATAAGTGCATATATGCAAGATTTTCGATCAAGTCCATTGTGCAAAGGAAGATTTCAAGCTTTTGTTATGATTATCAAAGCATTAAAATATTAATATTAATGTATAAATTGTTACTAATTGACTTAATTGACACAACAAAAAGCTCCATTCAAATTTCAGATCACAACACATCTAATGTTAATGTATATTAATATTCTAATGTTTATATTTTTTAACTAATAGTGTAATGTTAATATGAATCTAGTGCAAAGTGCAAGAGTGGAGCCAACATTTTTATTATACGAAGCATTTTATGTGCTTTTTCTTGCCTTCACATATAGCTTTTGTTAACAACTCTGTAATTTGCACATGTTTCCTCTCAACAATGTCTTATAATTATAGGGAAATGTAAAGATGTGGAAGATTTAATAATGTGATAGGATAGTCAATGTTTTCATTGTACAGGGTGCAGAGAGATAGGGAACTTCCTTTTGCAAAGTTTTGATTGTGCACCATGCATTACTCCATTATAGTAGAATGTGCCAAAAGAAATATGTGTGGTATAATTTTCGTTCATTTTTTATGAATTCTCTTTGCATAATGAAATCTCCCCACACAATAAAATACTCACGCATAATGAAATCTCTCTACACAAAGCTCCATCATTAATTGATTGGTTAAAGGTTATGTAATGTCGCACTAAAACAATTGAAATTGAAATCACATAAAATAAATATATCAATTCCATTTCAAAATATAGTAAATAGCTTCCATTATGTATAGTATAGAGATACAAGGAAAACATAATAAAAGCGTTTTCCAGAACACTGCACTCTTGATCCATAAACTGCCATGGATATTCCACTGGACAACTTGTCACAATAGATCTAATAATATTATATTAAAACCCTCAACATTGTACACTATTACATTTGATTAAACTTTAAGATCTATGGATTTAACTGTAATTAGTGCATGCATGCAAATAGAAATTTTGTCAAAAAGTAGAGAATGCAAAAATAAGCACACACACACACACATAGGACACAAGATATGCTCTTTGGGAAACCCTTTCGCGAGTAAATCCAGCTGGAAGGTGAGGTCGCTTCACTCTCTTTCTCTATTTGGAAATATGGTTGCAGGAACAAGAAGTAATGCATGTGACTCGTGCACTGGTATAGTGCATAGATCCTCTTTGTGTGTTGTACCTTCTATCTCCCCTAGCTATCTTTGCTCAGATATGGAACAAAATGTTCTCGAAAGAATGGAATGCCTCTTCCTCCTAGTGGCCCAATTATATCACAACCCAATAGACTACTAGTGGTTAAGTTTGACTATATCAACTCTTAACTGGAGTTACAAAATAGACTCCTCTAGATTCTTTTACATCACAAACACGTGGCTAGCCCCTTTTCCATGAATAATGGGGGTTGACACGACATTCTGAGTGGCATAATTTTTGCATATGGACTCCAAATGAAACGCTTCTTTCATCGTTGGAAAGGTATCTATGTGTAGAATAGCATGAAAATATGTTTTGCTAAAGTGGAAACGTTTCACCCCCAAAAAATTTCATTTAATGCCTCAAACTCTCCTAAAAGGTTTCAGACCCCATTTTTCCAAACAGGGTTCCGCTGGTAAAAATAGTCCCATGAGATGATTCCTCCACTTTTTCCACTCCAAATGCATCAAGATGATGAAAAACAATATAATGATCCAATTCGGATCACACCTTCCCATTTTTGGAGGCTTTTGGTCCCCGAAATATTTTATTGAATGAGGTGAGGAAATGTTTCCTCCACCTTCTCTCTGGTGTACCATTTTGCTTTGCTTGGAAGTTGTCCCTTCAATCCAATCTGCTAAAGGTCATGTTGTCCCAATCTTGTAGTTTTGTACCTCTTCTGAAAAAATGTATCTTCTTTCAACTCTGCCTAATCATCTGGTGCCAAATCTTCCACAGAAGGTAGGACTTGTCCCTCTTCCTGATCTAGCATGGAAGGCTCATAGAGTTTCAAATTATCTACATTCACAACTGAGTAAATGTGCATATACAGTGGTAAACTAAGTTGATAGGAATTATCACCGACCTTTTCTAGTATCTCAAAGGGACCATACATTAGAGCCTTGATTTTCTTACCAGGCCCCAACGGCCCCTCCTTGTTTAATTGTAGCCATACTTTGTCTCCCACCTTGAATGCTTTCTCTATTTTGTGTTGATCATGTCTAGCCTTATACTTCTTCTGTGACTTCTGTAGTGTTTCTTGTACCTATAGATGGATCTTCTTGATCTTCCATATAATTTTTTTAGTCCTCAAAGCATCTCTCATAAGATCATCCCTCACTCCTCATTGCTTCCCATATGCAATATCCAAAGGTGAAGGTGGAAAATAACCAAAACAAGTCTCAAATAGGGAGTTTCCTATAGAAGTGTGGATTGCGATGTTATAAGAAAGTTGTATATATACCAAATTTTCATCCTAGGTGTTTATATGCTTCTGGTTGTCTCCCCTTGGAAGTTGCACGAAATTCTTGTTGAATACTTTTGTCCACCCATCTATTTGTGGATGAAATGTTGTAGATATCTTCAACTTTGTGTCCATCTTCACCCACAATGTAGTCTAGAATGCACTGATAAATCTTGTGTCCTTGTTTGAAATGATGCTCGTTGGTATCCCAAAGTGCACCCAAACCTGTCCAAAGAACACGTTTGTTGGTTCTTGTCCACTGATGGTATTTTTATAGGGCATCAGAACACACATCTTGTTGAACATGTCAACTACCACGAATAGGTAGTCATGTCCCTTCCTGGTTGTCAGTAAATCTCCCACAAGTTCCATGGAAATTCTTTCCCATGGACGTGTTGATACAGGTAAGGGATGATATAAACCTTATTTCCTGTTGCTAGGCTTGTTTATACAACAAAGAATGCATCCTCTTATGAATCTAGCTACTTGCTCTTGCATCTTGGGCCAATGCACATACCTCTACAAGTTAGCCACAACCTTCTATACACCAAAGTGCCCTGCAACCTTGGAGGTGCGAGCCTCTCTAATCAACTGCATATGCTCATGTTTAGGAACACATAGATTATCCAACCTATAGAGTAATCTGTCCTGGAGATGGTAGTCAATGGTGCTGCTGCCATCGTGCACATGAATCTAACTTTGCAACTACAAATAAACCTCCTTGAAGTCCTCATCTTCTGAATATGCCTCTCAGTATGCATCATGAGTGAATGGATCCATGTGCATAAGAGTCCCCAAAGCTGTTGTTAGGACTCCATGATTCATTTTAGGCTAAAGGGAAAAGGTCACAAAGGTAACCACATACCTCTTTTGGTCGAGAGACTGGTCTTCTCCAACTGGAGGGGGCTCCCTCACTTCTAAAACTCAAAGATAAGAGATTTTGAAGCAATAATTCTAGAAGAGACCAGACCTGAAAAGTATTTTTAAATTTTAGTTGGTGATTGGTGAAGGATTTTGGAATAATTGAAGCATGTGATCATGACTTTACTGATTCGTCATGCCTATGCATTTCCCAACCAGTTTCATACACAAAGGCTTGAATTGTACACACTTTGAAATAGGAAAGTAGTTTGTAGTACAATGGAACATGAAAACTAAAACGCTTGTACATAATAACAGAACAAATGAAATTTTTGTTACTGCAATTTCAATGAGTGAATATTAAGAGGAAGGAACAAAACTTTTAAAGGAATAAACATTTCATTTGCAACCGAAATATTTGGTACAACTAAATAAGAGCATACAATATGAATTCTAATGAAGTTGTTCCATTAAGCCTTTAAAGAAGACTAAGAAGAAAACATGAATAAGATCACATATACACTAGAGAGTGAAAATTTCGAAGCATCATACTGTAATAATCTCTGTAATGTTAACTGGAATAACTTTAGCACCAAGCATATTCCTTAATAAAAATCACAACATACATGAGTCTACAATAGATCATAATAATGTCGAACCAACAAAAACCTGTTCTATCTATATTTTCTATTTTAAATAGACCTATAACAAGAAATAATAATAGTCTAGATACATTGCATCATTGATCCAAATAGTGGATCGAACTAAAGCCAAAAAGAGGAAAGCTTTTGTTGTTTAGGTCCTTTTCCTCAACAAAAAAAACATAAAAGTATTCTCGACTTTATCTTAATAAAAAAAACTAAATCCATGTAAAAGCTAGTCTATCTTCAAAACATATCTTCATGGAATGAACAACAAAAAAGACAATTGGTTGCTGACTGTGCAAGGACTGCGTAACAGCTAGGTAGCGACTATGATGGCACTTTTTCCTTGAAAAAATGGCACTTGGCTGGAAACTAATGGCCTAAGTTGGATACCACCTCTGCTACATGTTCACACGTTTAAACTTCGACACTTGGCTTCTTCTCAATGCTCATGTAAATTTTTAGGTAGGGCCTGTGTAGCAGTTGCGTAGAAATTTCGTAGCGAGCTTTTCAAGACTACCTCTTATACACCCTCAAGTCTCAACAAAACACAACCATAATAATATAGGTCGCTCCAAATAAATGAACCATACCAACACACTGATTAAAATATCTTCTGCAACTTGAACTCAAAAAAGAAGTACCACTGATGTGCAATGTAAACACTTTGAGACAAAAACAAAATTTCAAAACTTCTTGGAAGGGACTGTTACCTCCTCTTCCTTTTGCTAGAGGTCTTGCTGGTGGAAGCTTGAAATTCTGAAGCTTGAGGCATGGGATCTTTATGCTCAGTGGGCACTAGTAGAGTGATCTTTGCTTCAGATAGAGCCTTAGATCTTAGCCTTGACACTCTTCCAGGTGAAGGTGTTTTGGTTGCCTCTTTGTATTTCTTAACCAATCCCCATGCCTTGTCTAAACTTTTCTTCATACTCCTCAACTTTGCATTCAATACCAGGTTCTTGACATAGATGTTTTTGTATTTTATTATTATAGGAATTGACCATTTAACAAAATGTTTACCTCTATCAAGGGCTTTGGATGCCTCACATACCTCTTTGTCACACTTTTTAAGTAAACACTGCAAAAATTTCTTATAATTTTGATTCTCTTTCCTGAACCTCTTAACCTACTCCTAACTCTCCTCAAGATCTTCTAGGAATCTCCGATACTCATTCTACTGGTCAAAATGTGGCTTACCAGGTGCTTGGGCCACTTTTTTTGTTTGATGCACCCAAGTTTGTTTTGACTTCACTGCTCTAGTTGTAGGCACACTGGAATTTACTCCAAGTTCTTTGGCCTGTTCAACAAATGAAACATATGTACCTTTATTCTTAGCAATAGGTTTGGGAGTTGTCTATGCACTTTTAGGTGTTGGTTGAGCTGTTTGTATTAAGTCTCTATTTTTCCTCTTTAAGGATGTTATTTTCATTTGATACTTAGAAAGAGATTCCTTCATTTTAACCATCTTGGGTTTTTCTTCTTCACACTGCATTGGATCTTCTTCCTGCTCAATCTGCATTAATTCATCTTCCTTCACTTCTTCTTCTTCACTATCCTCTTGTTTTTTCTTCTCGTTTATCCTCATAAATTTCAACAACTGCCTAAGGGACTGATCCCTCCATACTTTTCTTGGCTCTTGACCTAGTCCTAGGCCTCATCACGAACTCATCTTTGACTTATATTCTACTTTAACTTAAAACTTAGTGGTCTAAGATGATGCCACCTGAACCTTGGTTCATGAGTTTTCTCCTTACCCTTTGTAATCTTCTTCTTACCCTGCTTACCAAGTTTTCTTGTGGGTTTCTTGTTGGGTTTTTCATCCTTTCATTTAACCATATTTGTCTCTTTCACTGGGTGTGTGACCTTCGTCTCATGTGTTTCATGCACTTCTTGTTCCTCCTCACAAATTTTCACTGATGAAGACTCTATTTGGGGTAGTAAATGAATACTAGATAGAAAGTCAGACCAATAAATATTCTTCTTGTCTACTGCAAACTTGACCAAAATTTTAATGAGTGAGAAATGAAAAATACTGGACATGTGGTTATCCTTCTAGAGATGAACCTTTGCTACCATCCTTTCCAGACCCTTGAGTAAGAAGAAAGGTAGGTTCATGGGTTTTTTGTCTGTGAAATACCATAGAAGCCTCATATGATATTGATACACCCTTATGAATCTACCCTCACATGTAAAGTACCTTTGGATAACTTTCAAAAACTCATTGTAATGATCTTGAAGATAGATGGTAGGGAAAGTTGTAGAAAATTTATTCCTAAACTTAGGTTGAAAAAACTGCTTGAAGGCTGAAATATCGAGTTCATTACCCTTGAACCAATTCTCACGTGTTGTAGGCAGGCTTGTGGCATCTGTAATGAGTTTCTCAGTAATCCACATTCCCTAACTTGACTCTATTATCATGGAAGTTCAAGAAAAACATACTAGACAGTGTCGTGTTATGACCCACTTTTTGAACTTTTTGGCAGAATGGAATGCAACCAACACTCTCGAAGGTGAATCTAATGGCTGGGGAAGAGTTTACTAGGTTTAGAGTGATGGGCTTAGTGCGTACAACATCCCCTCCCTTTTTGCTAGTAGTAGGAGCCATTTAACCCTAACACCTAGAAAATTGAGCTTGAACTTTATGGTAGGCTACACATACAAGACAAAGAATGAGAGGCTTGAGAATTGTGAGAATGCAAAACTCCACTAGAAAATAGTACTACACAGTGATGACCGAGCCTGTTTATAATATTAAGGTGAGTGGGAAAACATTCTATTTCGCCTTATAATTTACCTTAGCCACTCAACATTTCATAATGATCACGATTCTCATTTAAAAGACACAATCTCAAGCTTTAAGTTTTGATCGTACACATGGCTGATAAGGTGTGTGCATAATGTTTTTCAAAGAGAATGCAATAAGGGAATTACTGTCCTCAATTGAAGTGTTGAACATAAAATTTACATGATGAGCAACTGAATCCTACCTCCCAAAAACTAAAATGGATCTGTGTTGGCACTAATATCCCTAGAGAAACACTGCATAATAGGATTGTAGCAACGACATAACACAATTTTTAATTTCTCTGTAATCTGCCTTTCAATCTGTAATCAATCTTTAAACCTCCTGCATGACAAACCAAAAAAATTTCTTGCAATAAAAAATAATAGAAATGGTAGTCTCATGGAGTGGTTTGAAACTAATTCCTAATCTTTGATGACGTGACTAGACATGTTTTTTAATTGGCGCTCCACATGAAAGTAATCATGTTTAAATATGGGAGCAGGATTGAATCTGGGTAATGGATTTGAAAATGATGAAATGAATTCATGTATGGGGTATGTGGGTAATGTGCACTCGTCATACGCGATGATGTTTTAACAAGGGAATTTAGGCTTATGATAAAAGGGAATTTAGGACTAGGATAGAATAAGGTATGGTATGAATATTTTAGAAATGGGAAATAGTTTGAAAGAATAAAGAGATAGGGGGAATAGATAGGTTGGGTTAGGAACCAAATGGGGAATAATAAATGGGTAAAAATTTGAGGAAAATAAGTGATATTGGAAGAAGGAAATAATTGTGATATTTTATAACAATGTTGCCTTAAACAAAATTCTCTTGACTCTAAACACATGCTTAGGTGAACCCTCTAAAAAACCCTCAGTTTGACATGAACCTTGACTCAAAAATTGTATGATGAAAACTCTCAAAATCTCAAACACCCCTTCACATTATCAATCAAAACTTTGATGACCAAGTTCATAATGACTTCCCAGGTAGTGGTTGGTCGAACTCATGACCTAAAAAGTGTTTGTGATTTTGACCTATTCCATGACAACAAAATTATGGATTTGAAGAAATTCGACTACTAATAAGCTAATTGGATCCATTGGGGATGGAAGCCACCCTGCGAGGTGCCAAGAAAAACACCGCATACTAGAAGCCTATCCATTGGGTAACATAATCAATGTACAAAACTGAGGAAAAGACTAACAATTGGAAAAATTTACTAACTGAAAATGACTTCATAACTGACAAACTCTTATTTGACAAATTGACTTATTTATGGCAACAAAAACCTGAGACCTTATGGCCTTCACCTTGGGATTTAAATCCCAACTCCAACTATCCACACTTGCATTATTTGAAAGTAAAGTGGTATATACAATGAAATGATATTTCAGCTATGAAATCATGTGATAAAGTGCTTCAACAGCCTACTATTCACAATCTCTTCTCCAACAGGCTCATCAGAAAAATGCTCAAGTAGATAAGGATTTTTTCCCCTGAATGCAACAACCTTAAATGGTCCCTTCTACAATTTTTCAAACTTTCCATGTTTTCCCTTTTCTTCATTTTGGGCATCCCAATTTAATACCAGATCTCCAATTTGAAAATCAGATGCCATTGTTCTTCTGTCATAAATTATTTTTATTTTGTCTTGTATTAGCTGCGTGTGTTTGAACACCTCCTCTCTAGACTGTTTAAGTTGAATCATTTTGCCAATCCTTTGTTGCATGTCATTTGGCTCTACCTCAACCTCCTGTAATAGTTTCATGACCATAACTCCCAATGAGGAAGGAAAGAGTGCATTTGTCCCATAGACCAACTGAAATGGAGACATGTCTATTGAATTCTTAGTACTCACACATTTTTCCCACAACACATGTACCAACTTTTTGTGCCAACTCTTCTTATTTTCTTGCAGCATTTTCTTGATAATATTTACCAAAATTTTATTTGAGAATTCTGCCAAGCCATTACCCTAAGGGTAAGAGGTTGTATAGTGTCCTAGAACAATGTTGTATCTATGGCAGAACTCTATCATATTTTTAGATTTGAAAGAAGTAGCATTATCTGTGATATTATTTTGTGTACAACCAAAACGAGACAAAATGTTACCTTCCAAAAATTAGATGATTACCGTGTCTGTAGCTTATCTGGTCGAGACTGCCTCAATCCACTTTGTAAAATAGTCAGTTGCTGTCAATATCCACTTGTGCTATCTAGAAAAGGTGGGATGAATTTTTCCAATAAATCTGAGCCCCCATTTTTGAAATGGTGACTCAACTGCTATATGCTTTAGGGGCAATAGGATAAACTTCTTTCTTCCTTCAAACATCTAACATTCCCAATAGCTAGCCACCTTTTTATATACATCAACAAATGAACTAGGCCAGTAAAGGCTAGCTCTTAGGATCTTGTTTGTTATGGTTTTCCAATACAAGTGTCTTCGATAATCTCCTTTGTGAAACTGCTTCATTGTTTCTTAAGCCTCATCTTCTAATAGACAATTGAGAAGCATTCCACTAGGATCCTTCTAGTATAATAATTGATCAATAATGCATAATTTTACTGCCTTCAACTTTAGAAAGTGGGCTTTAGTTTTAGGCCAGTCTGGAGGTGCTTGTAAATGTTGTAACACATATAAACTATTAGCATACCAAGGTGAGGCAACAAACTTTTCCACGACTTGTTGGACAGTACTTGAGAGATCCTCTTCTCCTAGGAAAATAGGAAATTGATTTGGAGTGACTGTAGATTGGATTCGGCCATCATTCGAGACAAGAATTTCCCGTTAATCAGTTTTGTTGGCTTGATCTCGATGTGATATTCAACTATAGAAGCGATCCACTTGCCCCTTCCCCCATCTGGATCACTCTAATTCAAAATGTTTTTGACTGCAACACTGGGTACATAAGCCACAATGTGAGAGTGCAAAACATATACCCAAAAATACTTCAAAGCCTTAAGAAGAGAAAATGCATGTTTATCCATTATGTCATATTTAAGGAATCATATCTGAGCACTTTGCTGAAAAATAAAATGGGTTGTTCTGCTCCCTCCTGATTTTTCTGCAATAGGACAACAACAATACTGTGCTCAGAAGCAAAATAAAATACTATGAATTCTCGTGTATAATTTGGACTAGCCAACGTGGGAGCATGAGACAATGATGCCTTAATTTCACTGAAATATTTCTTGTTGTTTTCACCCCATTTCACCTCATTGTCCTGCTTTAACATGTATGTAATTTTCCTCAAAATTTCGGCTAGATTCAGAATGAACCTCCTCAAAAAAATAATTCTGTCCAAAAAGGATTGAATCTCCTTTTTACTCCTAGGAATGTCCATTTTATAAATTGTTACAACTCTGTTAGGGTCTATTTTGATGTCGTCTTTTTAAATGATATGCCCCAAAATATTGCCTTCCTCGAGCCCAAACAATGATTTGTTTGGGTTTAAGGAAATGCCATATTTCCTACAATTCTCAAAGACTGCTCTTAAGTGATGTAAATGATCATCTTCAGATTGTGAATAAATAGTAATACCATCAAGGTATATAACAAGAAACTTATCCTTCTCCTATACAAAAACTATATCCATAGCTCACTGGAATGTTTCCCCTGCATTCATCAGACCGAACAACATCTTGGCATATTTGAAAGTCCCCCAAGGTGTGGTGAAGGAAGTTTTATCTTGGTCTTCTAGAAGAGCCAAAATTTGGTTATACCTAGAAAAACCATCAAGCAATTAAATTCTTTTTGTATCGACTAGCTTTTGAGGTATATGGTCCATTTTCAGCGGTAGGTAGTTATCCTTTAATGACACCCTATTCAAGTTCCTGAAAGCTACACATAATCTAATCTCTCCTATTTTCTTTCTGACTAGTACCAAGTTAGATAAACAATTGAAAAATATAATAGGTATTATTATTCCAGCATCAAGCAACTTCCTTACCTCCTTTTTGATCAGGGGCAACAACACCGGATTTGTCCTTCACGACTTCTACTTGAATGGTTTCTGATTTTCTTTGACTAGTACTATGTGCTCGATAATGTCTTTATTATACACCTTCAAGTCTTAATACCCCTAGGCAAACACATCAAAAAATTCAATCAACAATTCCAAGTATTCTTTTTTTTTTCATTTTTGAACTCAAGGTCGTGGAGAATTTTATCATTTTTGGGTGTTTTGTTGTACCTATATTACATTCTTCATCTCTTTCTCCCATAGGTGCCAATTTTGGCTTTTTGGCCACATCATTCTGGTCAAATAGTTCTTCTAAAGGCACCAACCCTCTTGGGAGAACATTGTCTTTAAGTTGCAACACCCTTAACTCAGTACCCTGCTTATCTAACTCTTCTTTCCAGCTGATTAATAAAACTTTCTTTATCTACATCTTCCCATCCGCCATCCCTTTCCAATTTCATTTTGGAAAATTCCTCCTTCATTAGCAAAAATTTCTCCAATTGCTTGTTATTTTCGAAGACTTGCCAGTGCTTCATATTATCTGGGACAACAAGCCTATGTTTGACTTCTACCTTATATTTCCCTTTAACACTATTGGAAACTTCAAAATCAGAGGCCAAAGTGGCCAATTCATCTGCAACAACATTATCTTTCCTTGGGACAATAAAAAAACTATACTCAAAATTCTTTGCACGTAATCTAGGACAGGGTTGCAATAAGCACGCACCCGGGGGTGTTTTGTTTGATATTCACCTTTGACTCGTCTATCTACCAACTCAGAATCCCCATAGATATCTATTCTTCTAGCTCCTAATTTCTTCAAATTTCGTAGACCCAAAACGAGAGCTTCATACTCCGATACATTATTAGTACAATCAAGAACTTGTATGAGCATCGCTTTAACTTACCAACTTCTGGGCTGATTATCCATATCCTTGCACCAACACCTTCTTTGCTTGCTGCCCCATTGAAATGCATGATCTAAACACGTTGCTTTTTTGCTCATTTTCACCTATTTCAACCTTCAAACTTACATATTTTTCATAGACACTTTGGCTGCCCAGTTCCTCACTCTTACTGATGTCCTGTCCTTCCACTTTATGATTGTTTTCTTCAGATTTTTCCTTGTTGTTAGCTTATTTTTCAATGCCTGAAACATCCAACTTCATTATGTTGTCTTTCTCCTCTCTTATGTCTGAAAAAACTGATCTTATTTCGTTGTTCTGTTCTGAATATTTTCCCAAAATCTTTGAATTTTGACTATTGTCCCTTTATTCTTCTATATCTAAAACAATCTCTTCATCATTCAGACAACCTGAGTTGAATAACACAAATGAGTTGAAATCAAATTAAAACATACACTGGATGATTCACAGTTTATCCTTGCTATTGATGATGTATTGCATTAGCAGTTCCCTGTATAACCTCCTTGAATGACCCTTGAAAACTGAAACTGTGATGTAGGACATGTCTGTTTGTAATTTCGCCATCCAATATCTAGAGAAGAGCATACCATACCTTGGAGGTATATCTGCAAGCACAATATCCATCACCATGAATTTTGAAGGAATTTGAGTTAAGGACACCACCAAGTCTTTACTTAATCCCAAAAACTTCACCTTACTGGAATCAAATGAATAGGTCTTGTATATTTAAGCCTAACCTCTCCATGATCACTTTCGACATTAGATTGTGTGAGGCTCCAGAGTCCAACATAGCATTATGCTGTATTTTCCCATTCACATTCAAACTAACATAGAAAGGAGGAACATCCCCATCTTGCCCTTTGTCATCAATCTTTTGTCAAAAGATAATAGTTGGATGATCATTCACTATATTAACTATATCAGAGGATTTATCTACTCTACGTGCCTTTAGAATTTGAGATCTATATTGGTAATTCTTTACCAATTCACCAAGGGGAATATAGATTTTTAATTTAGAAATTTCATCTTCAAGATTAAATGGATTTGATACATTTTCAACCTCTTTATGAGCATCATCCTTCTTTTCTGCAACATCTTTGGGTGTTTCCTCTTTCCTTCGCAAGATAGTGATAGGAGGCTCCTTCCTTTGGGAACTTGTACTAGGGACATCATTATTTTGAACACTTTTACTAGGAACATCCTTCTTCACATTGCTGACTACGATTTCTTTCTTTGTCGTGCTACTGGTTGGTATTTCCTTTTTCATTGCATTGCTACCCACAATTCTATTCCTCAAATTATATTTTCACTGCACTTGCATTATTTCATTTTGATATCCCTTCCTTTACTCCTCAGATTCAGTCATCAATACATCATTTTGAGACTGAGCAAGAAGCAACTCTTCATCCTCTGTCTCAAATTTTTCAAACTAGTCCTACTCTTGATTTTATTTAGTCAAATACACATCTTCCTGCCCATCACCAAAAAATGGAATTTTATCTTTTGGTAATTTCTCATCTTCCTCATCTTGGTCTTGAGCATAATTCTACTTAAAGGGAGGTCTTTCTTGCTATTGAGACTGCTTTGGGCCCTTTTTCTCTCTTGGTTTGTTTGGCACCTATGGTTGCCTCCAAAAATTTGGGTTTCTAATTTGTGGACCAATATGAGGTTCTCTAACTACTGCACGGTCAATTAGAGAGATTTTCTCCATCATAGTCTCTATGGTTTTGACTGATGTATCAAACTTAGCACTAGAAGAAGTAGCAAGATCTTCCTTTATTGTGACTCTTCTCTCTGCGTTCATCTTGGATTTCTTTGTTAACAGGTTAGCCTCCACACCAACTGCATTGTTTTTCATGTCTTCCAGTGTTGCTGGATTTTTTTCCCTAAGCTAATAGGCCATCTCAGGGTTGAAAGCATGAGGATAATGAAGTAAAGCCAGCCTAGGAGGAGGCTTTATCTTTATAGGAATAGAATTTTACACTTTATTGAACCTCATAGAAAAGTCTTGGATAGTTTCTCTAGGTTGTGCTTTTAGATTATTATACTCAACCAGAATTTGCAAGGGATTCTTCTTCTCACCCCACCTTGCAAGAAAATCATCTTCCAACTCTTGAAAATTGGCAAAATCTCCCCGGGGAGAACTCCTGAACAACTTCTTGACATGACCAGTAAAACTTTGACCAAACAATCTGAATTTAACATCATCAGGGTCTACTTCCTCGAAATATACAAAATCACTGACCTTATCCACATGTTTCTTAGCAGTAAATTTCCCTGTACCATCATATTGGGGAAGTATTTAACCATAGTTAAGAGGCAAATCATGAAGCTGAGCAGGAAAAACTAGAGGGGCATATCTCACTGCCATAACTACTACCTGAGTAGTTGGATGTCTGGCGGATGGTGTGACTGAAACAACTGATGATGGAAAAACTTGATGTACAGATGTTGAAAAAGACAATGAAGGACCCATAAATGATGTGAAGACAGAACTAGGATTTGAACTGAGCTATGAAGGGACTATTTTTTGAGACAAGACTGCCTTTTCAATAGTTTTTTGAACTTTATTAACCAAACGTTTAAGTTTACTAAACTACTGAACAATATTTCGACTGAACTCTTTTTCTAGATGTGAGGTATAAGAACTAGAAACAGATGAATCCACTAGAGCTTCAAGAATACAATAGCAGGATCTAGTTCTGGACAGAGGAACTTTAGAAAGGATTTCCGGTAATGGCACAGATCTCCTAAGAGGAATATTACTTGCTTTAATTTCCACTACAATCCTCTCCTTCCTAAGCTGTCTTTTAGGATCACAAACAACCACAGGGGGCTTTGGATCAGGATTCTAGCTAGTATACCTCTTAGAAGCCAAATCTTCTGATATAGATTTGCGTGTAGCTAATTTCACTAACATTCAAAGCAAATATGAAAATTTCAGCCTATGATGTAATTCTAAAAATAAAAGAACTCCCCGAGAAAATTATACCTTTCGATCCCCAACAACGATGCCAATATGTCAACACTCCAGATTCATTTTAGGCTGAAGGAAAAGGGTCACATAGGTAACTGAATACCTCTTTTGGTTGAGAGATTGGTCTTCTCCAACCGTAGGGGGCTCCCTCACTTGTAAAACTCGGAGATAAGAGACTTTGAAGCAATAGTTCTAGCAGAGACCATATTTGAAATGTATTTTTAAATTTTAGTTGGTGATTGGTGAAGGAAAATGGAATAATGGATGCATGTGATCATGAATTTATTGGTTCATCATGCCTAAGCATTTCCCAACCAGTTTCATACACAAAGGATTCACTAGTACACACTTTGAAATAGGAAAACAATTTGTAGTACGATGGAACATGAAAACTAAAACTCTCATCCATAATAATAGAACAAAAGATTTTTTTTTTACTACAATTTCAATGAGTGAATATCAAGAGGAAGGAACATGCATTTGCAACTAAAATATACGGTACAACTAAACAAAAGCATACAAGATGAATTCTAAAGAAGTTGTTCCATTACACCTTTAAAGAAGACTAAGAAGAAAACATGAATAAGATAAAAAATACACTAGAGAGTGACAATTTCGAAGCATCATACTGAAACAATATCTGTAATGTTAACTGGAATAACTTTAGCACCAATAATTTTCATTAATAAAATTCACAACATACATGAGCCTACAATAGCTCAGAATAATGTCGAACCAACAACAACTTGTTCTATCTGTGTTTTCTAGTTTAAATAGACCTATGACAAGAAATCATAAAAGTCTAGATACATTGCATCATTGATCCAAATAGTGGATCGAAAGATATTGTTGTTTAAGTCCTTTTCCTCAACAAAAAAAACACAAAAGTATTCATGACTTTATCTTAATACAAAAAACTAAATCCTTTTAAAATCCAGTCTATCTTGGAAACATATCTTCATGGAATGAAACAACAAAAAGAAGGATAGTGGCTACTGACTATGCAAGGACTGTTTAGCAGTTGGGTAGCGACTATGATGGCAATTTTTCCTTCCAAAAATGCACGTGGCTGGAAACTGATGATATGAGTTAGATACCACCTATGCTACATGTTCACACCTTTAAACTCCGATAGTTGGCTTCTTCTCAATGCTCATGCAAATTTGTAGGCAGAGCCTGCACAACAGTTGTGTAGTGATATTTTCAATACTGCCTCTTATACGCCCTCAAGTATTAACAAAACACAACCATAATACTATAGGCTGCCCCAAATACTAGAACTATACCAACGCACTGATCAAAATAAGATCTACAACTTGAAACCAAAAAATAAGTACCCTTTCTATACAATGTAAACACTTTGAGACAGAAACAAAAATTCAAAACTTCATGCAAGGGACTGTTACCTCCTCTTCCTTTTGTTGGAGGTCTTGCTAGTGGAAGCTTGAACTTTAGAAGCTTGAGATATGGGATCTTTGTGCTCAGTGGGCACTGGTAGAGGGGGTTCTGATTCAGATAGATCCTTAGATCTTAGCCTTGGCACTCTTCCAGGTGAAGGTGTTTTGGCTACCTCTTTGTATTTATTAACTAGTCCCCATGCCTTGTCTAAACTCTTCTTCATACTCCTCAGCTTTTCATTCAATACCAGGTTCCTGACATAGAGGTTTTTGCATTGTCTTCTTACAGGAATTGACCATTTAACAAAATTTTTACCTCTGTCGAGGGCTTTGGATGCCTCACGTACCTCTTTGTCACAGTTTTCAAGTAAATTCTACACAAATTTCTTATAATTATGATTATCTTACATGGACCTCTTAAACTACTCTTAACTCTCGTCAAGCACTCTTAGGCATCTCTGGTATTCCTTCCACTGGTCAAAATGTGGCTTACTAGGAGCTTGGACCAATTTTTTCATTTGTTGCACCCAAGTTTTTTTTGACTTCGCCGCTCTAGTTGCAGGCATACTGGAATCTACTCCAAGTTCTTCGGCATGTTCAACAAATGACACGTGTTTACCTTTATTCTTAGAAATATGTTTGGGAGGTGTATCTACACTTTCAACTACTAGTTGAGCTATTTGTTTCAAGTCTATGTTTTTCCTCTTCAAGGATGTTATCTTCATTTGATACTTAGAAAGAGATTCCTTCATTTTAACCATATTGGGGTTTTCTTCTTCATATTGCATGGTATCTTGCTTAGACTACATTGGATCTTCTTCCTGCTCAAGCTGCATTGATTCATCCTACTTCACTTCTTCTTCTTTACTGTCCTCTTGTTTTTCTTCTTGTTTATCCTCAGAAATTTCAACAACTGCTTGAGGGACTCATCCCTTTACACTCCTCTTGGCTCTTGACCCAGTTCTAGGCAGCATCACAAACTCATATTTGAATCTTCTACTTTAACTTGAAACTTGATGGTCTGAGATGATTCCACCTGAACCTTTGGTTCCTGAGTTTTCTCCTTACCCTTTGTAATCTGCTTCTTGCCCTTCTTACCAAGTTTTCTTGTGGGTTTCTTGTTGGGTTTTTCATCCTTTTATTTAACTATATTTTTCTCTTTCACTGTGTGTGTGACCTTCTTCTCATGCGTTTCATGCACTTCTTGTTCCTCCTCACAAATTTTTACTAATGAAGACTCTGTCTTGGGTAGTAACCAATACTAGATAGAAAGTCAGACCAATAAATTGTTGGGTGTGGAGCTTGATTATATTTTGTATTCAAAGGTATCGTCACATTGGATTCTAGTTCATAATGGGGTGGCAACGCCGCCCATAAAATATTCGCTGCAAGGGGGGTCCAAGGGGGAGCGACTGCAACCTTTGGGAGTCCCCCCTGGTGGGGAGGAGCGGGGGCAACACCCCCAAAGCTAAGAATAGATGTAAAATTTCCTTGTCAAATGTTGTAATTTCATAGTCAATCTAGGTCGTTCATTAGGTGGAGATCTGACAGTAGAAGTTATGTTTAATTTAGGGTTTTTCCCTAGAAGGCAACCCCTTGCTATATATGAGGGAATTGTATTCCGTCTATGTAGATCTGTACTCTGAGTGAGGAAAAGAGAGGAGATTGAGAGCGAAGAGGGAATTACAACATATTTGTTGTAGGTTGTATCTCTTGAGTTTGCTGGATAATATAAAAAGGAAGGACTAGCTATTTCTCTGTGGACGTAGCCCAAACTGGGTGAGCTACATATATCCGTGTCTCTCTTGTGTTATGCGTTTTCTGTGTTTATATTTCTGCAATATTTTATGTGTGTCATTTCTCTATAATATATAATTCTCTAACAACTGGTATCAGAGCCCAAGGTATTTCTTGGCTAATAAACTCGTAGGAGAGAAGGGTTCCTGGTTCGAGTGGGAGCAATGGCAGAAGATGGTAGGTTTAGGGTCAAAAAATTTGACGGCCAAAACTGCCAACTATGGAAGATGCAGATGGCAGATTACTTGTACCAAAGAGATCTGTACCAACCATTGAGCGGAAAGGCAAAGAAGTCAACAAGTATGATAGACATAGAATGGGATATTCTCGATAGAAAAGCACTTGGAACAATATGGTTGTGCTTAGCAGCATTGGTAGTGTTTAATATTTCAAAGGAAATGAAAACAGAGGGTTTAATGTCGACATTGGCAAAACTGTATGAAAAACCCTCAGCGTCAAATAAGGTATTTCTTATGAAGCATTTATTTAATATGAATATGTCAGAAGGTGCATCTGTTGCTAATCATTTAAATGAGTTTAATACAGTTACCAGTCAGTTAAGTTTTGTAGGGGTAACTTTTGATGATGAAGTTAGGACTCTGTTATTTCTGTGCTCATTGCCAGGAAGTTGGAGTGGTTTAGTTATGGCCATTAGTAACTCTATCTCTGGATCTAGTACTTTAAAGTTTGATAATGTTGTCGGTGAAATCCTTAGTGAGGAAATGCGACAGAAAAGCTCTGGTGAGACATTAGGTAATTCTTTGACTACAGAGACTAGGGGAAGAAAAATGGAAAGAGGAAAGAGCCCTGGATATCGCAGTAAGTCAAGAAAAGGTAGATCAAAGTCTAGATCGAGGATAGTGTGCTGGAAATGCTGGAAGAAAGGACACCTGAAGAAAGAGTGCAAGTCTCAAAAGGGAAAATAAGGAGACGCGCAGTAAGAAAATAATCATGAAGCAAATGTAACAGATGATGTGTTGCAAGATTCTTTGATTCTTTCATTAGAAAATATTATTGATGCATGGTTGGTGGATTCAAGGGCCTCATTTCATGACACACCTGATAGGAAACATTTTTATGATTATGTTCAAGGATATTTTGGACAGGTTTGATTGGGTGATGATAAACCCTGTAAAATCATTGGAATGGGTACAGTTTTCATAAAACAACAAAATGGAAATTAGTGGTTATTCAAGGAGGTAAGGCATGTTCCAGATTTGAAGAAAAATATGATTTCAACAGGGAAGTTGGGAGGTGAAGGTTGCATAACTACTTTCACAGATAAAACTTGGAAGGTCACTAAAGGATCCCTGGTAATAGCGAAAGGAGGAAAGATTGGTACATTGTATTTATGCGATGGTATTTCTAATTTTGTTAATGCTTTAACCTCTACAGGAGAAGATACAACATTGTGGCATCATAGACTCAGGCACATGGGTGAGAAGGGGATACAGATTCTTCACTCAAGAAATTTGTTGCCAGGTTTGAAGCATGTTGATTTAAAATTATGTGAGAATTGTGTTTATGGAAAATAGAAGAGAGTTAGATTCCTTAGAGTTTGGAAAGAAAAGAAGAGCGAAAAGTTAGAGCTTGTGAATACAGATGTATGGGGACCTGCTCAGGTATCATATTTTGGTGGCTCTCATTATTATGTTACTTGTATTGATGATGTAACCAGAAAAACCTGGATTTATTGTATTCGAAATAAATCTGATGTATTTGATACTTTCAAGAAATGGAAAGCTTTGGTTGAAAATGAGACAGGAAAAAGGTTGAAGTGTCTCAAATCAGACAATGGAGGTGAATATTGCAGCAAAGAGTTTGATAGGTATTGTTTAGAGAATGGAATTCGTAGAGAGAAGATAGTTCTATGAACACCACAAGAAAATGGTGTGCCAGAAAGGATGAATAAGACAATCATGGAGCATGCAAGGTGCATGAGAATGCATGCAGGATTGCCTTTAGAATTTTGGGTAGATGTTGTAGATACTGCCATTTATCTAATAAACAGAGGGCCTTCAAGTTCCTTGGATGGTGGTATTCTAGAGGAGGCATGGACAGGTAAAAAGGTAAACTACTCTTTTTTAAAGACTTTTGGTTGTGAAGCCTTT
>APFE031643618.1:0-28827 GCA_000404065.3 Pinus taeda | reverse complement strand
AAATTGAAGCGTTCCTCATTTTAAGATGTTATTTGAATTTTCTCATGAGGATTCTCTTGAGAGGAATAGAAATCAACATCCTCAATGTCAGAGTAATTATCATAAATGACTTCACAATATTCTCTACAATTCCCTTCTATCTCATCCAATATACCAAAACAAGGAGGAACAAGAAAATCATGTTTATTAATGGCAAAAGAATGATCAATTATTGCTTCTCTATCTTGATAAAAACTTAATGGTAATTCATTTAGATCAGCCTCTTTAATTTCTGAAATATCATTAATACCAGGAGGAAAAATATTACCATTATTGAAAATATCAGGATAAAGGGAAAAATGTGAACCTGAAACAATGTATTTAAAACTATCTCTCTTTGAGATCTCTTGTGCATTATGCTCATTGTAAATTTCAGATTGCAGATCATTTCTTTGCGTGCATATGCTTTCTTGAAGAATGCTGCTTTGCTGATCTGATTTCGGCATTCGTTCATCATGGAGAAATTCAGAAATTTGTACAGCAGTTTGCATTTTATTTGCTTTGATTGCTGCTTTTACTTCCTGATTTGTGATTTGATTTTATGAATTTACTTCAAAGTAGCTTTTTGATTTCAAGGCGGCTTTTTCTCTAAAATTGCTATTGTTATCTTCTTGCATTTGAATGGAAATATTTTTCAAGCTTTGTGAAACCGCTTCATCACCATTAATTTGCACATCCGTATTGGGATTTTCATTTATGTTGGAAGGGGATGAAACAAAACTTGAACTAATTTCATATGGATTGGGAATGGGAGGCAGAGAACAAACATATTCAAACCAATCTAATGATTCTTGTTCCGTATGCTTATCTTCGTCTTTAAATCTTAGGCAATTCAAATGAAATCGAACATTAAAATCATGAACCGACTCATTTTCAAACCTTCGTAGATATTCAATTTCTTCACATACGTGTTCATAATCGTAGTCGTCAAATTTAGCAATGAAAATTGTAACAAATTGATCCCAGCTGTGAATTGAAGCAACTGGAAGAGTTTTGCACCAGCTTCTGGCTTTTGCCGCAAATGTGAGAGTCAAAATTTTGCATAAAATGCCTTCATCAATTCCTTGAAAATCATATTTTGAAACATTTTGAATAAATTGAAAGACATGGTTAAAAGCAGAAGAATTCCCCTTACCATTAAACTTTACCTGAGACGAGTCTTACCACTTCAAGTGGAGTATTGGAGGATGCACGTCCATAGACACAACTCCAAATTGGAAGCTTAAGAGGAGTCATCACAATAAATAAAATATTAAAATTGAAAAGACTCCAATAGACAAATTTCTCAGGCCCTCCTTCTAGTGCCAAAAATGTTGATGCCTCGAAAATCGCTGCAACAACATTGGGGGATAACTACCCGGTCCAGACCTTAAAAGCAGCTCCTTTTCCGTTTGGTGTGGTGGCTCCGACTGTTCATCTAGGTCCAGTTACCTTCTCCCTATTGCTATTGGTTTATATTGTATCTTTAACTACCAATAGACAGGGACATCAAATCACTTCTGCTTGCTGATCAGGCAAGAGAATGACCCTTAAGCTGATTTGGGTTCAACCAAACCACAACTAAAATTTTGCCTCTTTGAGGAGAGGTCTTAAAATAATGTAGATTTTACTCTATATGCAAGCGTATTCTATGATGTAAGCAAAAGAAACTAATCTAAATCCTATCTCAATTAGGAAGATATAGATCTAGCCCAACTAAGAGCAAGATAATTAAAATATTTGGATTTAAATATGTCTTGTTTATTATGAATATCAAGTTAATGAAGTAGTTCAATTAACTGATATTATGGTTACCAAAACACATTCTATTGAGACCTTAAAAATTGAAATAATAAACCAATAACATTCCAGGAAGTAGTTCACAAAAATGATATTGATTATCAAATCAATAAATCCAATAATTTAATAATGATATGTGGAAATAGTTCACAACACATTACCATTCAATAAATCAGTTTCATAAGACAGATTTGAGAGTAAGTAGTTACTCAAAAATGAGAAATTAATCCATAAAAGACAGAGATACATAATGACAAGATTGAAACAAATTACCCATATTGACAATAGTGCACAAACATGAATAAAATGACACATTCCTATCACCATAAAATTAAAACTGATATTTGAAACAGTAGTATTAGAAATACCAATTTTATTTCATCGATTTCTCTGTCCTTGGTCTCCAACAGCCCTTTACATTGCTTGAACTTCTGCCTTCAAAACTAGAGCCACAATAGTGCAAGCTTTGTTCTTCATGCATAATTCTATATACAAAGGGAATATCCTCAATAATCCCCAGATCTGAGATTTTTCACTCCTCCCTCCTACAACTCTAAATTCCAACTACAATAGTGCTTTTAGAAGCTCTAAAATTGCAGAGGAGAGCAACCCTTTTTACATTCTGCAATCTGTTATTTATAATATTTGTGAAGGAATTTTTGGAGAGGAGAGTTAGTTTAAGAGAAATCTACCAAATATAATTTTAATTGCTCCTAATTCTGATCTTCAATTGCTGGAGCATTCTCATTTCTTGAAATTCTTTTCTCCGTATCTTTTCCATTGTTTTCCTGCAAAAGAAATCAAAATAAATTAAAATGCAATCAAAATATCATTTCTGGCAATTAAATCAAACCCAATCAAATTCTATTTAAATAAATAATTGAAAATAAAATATAAACTCTCTATTGATGCTTGGAATGATTTGATTGGCAAAGGATATCATTGGCCAATGGATCTTCAATTAGAAGAGGCTTTGGACAAATGAAATTGAAAACAATAACTCAGAAAATTGGAAATTCTTTTGCTGGGCTAAAAAATGAGAATTTAAATTAAAAATTAAATCCTAAATTAGTTCCTAATTAATTCTAATTTAATTGCTAATTATAAACTAAACTATTTATTAATTTAACTAACTAATATTTAATTAACGATTTATAAACAAATCCATTCTAATTAAACAAAAACTAATTAATCTAAATGATGTTTAAATTTTAATTTAATCAAATTAATTAAATGTCATTAATTAATTAATCTGATTAATTTAAAATTTCTTAACTAAATATTATATATTAATTTAAATAATATAATACATTACATTTTATTAATTAATAAATAATTTATAATACACATATTAATATATAAACTAACATTTAATATGTATTAACCTACCCTTTATTAATTCCACACTTAAACTAACATACCAACCTACATCATAGGTAAATGTTCTTATTTTTTAAAAATCTCAAACTAGTACAAAAGTTAAAACCCGTGTGTAATAAACTTACGGTAATGCCCTTAATTCTCCTTTGTATCGGCGAAACGGGAAGAAGGGGATATTGGGGGTCCATAAAAAATGATGTGAAATGCCGATATATAAATGATGCGAAATGCCGATGCGATATATCGCATCGGGGGGTGACTAATAGGCTTGTCAGGGTTCCTTAAAAATTGCTGCGAATGAAACTCCCGATGCGATCTTTTATTTATTTTTTATATTCTTTTTTGTTTGTTTTAAATTTTAATTAATTAATTAATTATATATATATTAATTAATTTATATAATATTTAATAATTTAAAATTTAATTTTAAACTTAAATTTTCATTTTTTATTTTGTTTTTATGAACATAAGTTTTTAAACTATAGCTAAAAATAAAACTACAACCACTTGAATGTTTGGTTTTTTGAGATTAAGATTTCATTAGAAAATTGGAGTGAATTTCTTAAGTCCCGATGCTTAATTATTTGGCTGCATAATGAAAAATGTTAGTAAAACCCTCTACAGGTTAATATTTAAACTGAATGCGTTATTGGACAAATTTATTTACAAAATGTGATATTGTACATTTTATGCATTTTTAACCGAGGCTAGATAAATGATGAGATTTCAAAGGAGTGCCATTTTCAAACCAGTTGACCAAATGAGGCGAAACAAGCGTTGATGGGAAGCTTATAAAAAATCGATTCTAACAAAGCAATCAAAACAAGAATCCAACGAAAACTAGAAATTAACAAAAGCGTAGGGCAATCAACTAAAATAAAAATCCAAAAAGGTGCCTAGCCCAAATTTTATAGAAAGTGTCCCCATTATTTGAAGTGAAGAAGTCAAAAATGGGGGGTTGTGTTTTTACCACAACAGAAGGCTAGAGAGAGCGGACGCTCAGGATGGGAGAGAAGCTTTTGGAATCAGGGTGGATGAGGAGGGAGAGGCATTCACCGGAGGATCTACATGTTGATCCTCTGTAGTGTCTTGAGAGGTAAGAATGATGCATCTGTTCTAGGTATTAAGGTTTTTGGAGCTTTATGGGGTTGCGGGAATTTTCTTTGCATGTTGTCGGCGATTAGGGACTTTAGTAAATCCTTTAGAGTCTTTGCTAGTATCATTAACTGGAGTTTTGGGATGAAGATTCAGTGGAAAATCCGTAAAAAGGTGGCCATGTTCATGGCATTTTCGGCAACGAAAAGGAATATGCTCGTAATATATTGTTTGGATTCATTCATAATCATCATGAAATATACTTACTAAATCTGTGAGTTCTTTTTCCATATGCATGTGTACACAGATCCTGGCATAGGATGTGTATCTTCAGAATTTGGTCTCCTCAGCAATTATGACGAAGGTTCACAGGTGGTTGCCAATGGCCTTCAATATCTCCTTGTTCCAATATTCTGAGGGAAGAGAATACATGCGTATCCAAACCGGAGCCGAGTTGAAGTATTCTTTGTCTGGATTAAACCTAGCTTTCCAGTTGCAAAGGTACAAGCCTGCTGAGTTGAAGAAGTATGGTCCTCCTTTGAAAATGCGAGTTTTGTCTTCCAGACAAGTGAATATAGTAGTGAAGAAACCTTTAGGTCCAAGCTACAGGGTGACTTGTCCTTTAGGCTTCCATTTAAAGGCGATCCATCCATGCAGGGCCTTTTTAGTTGGCCAGAAGCCAAGGGACTTGCCTATGAGTGCATGGTCACTCATATATTGGATTTCTCTGTTAATGTGCTCACTAGGAAGATCGATTTTGATTCTCTCTGGAGATCTGGGAATGCATGTTGCACAGGATGCTTTTGGCCTCGACGAGGAGGCATTCGTATTGGTACTTTTGTCTTTTGCTGCTGCATGGCCTGCATCAGCAGTTCCTTCACTGTCAGTGACGGGATCTGTGTGGAGAGAATCATTAGGAATGTGACCGAAACCATTAGCATCATTACCGGTTGCAGCTATATCAACGTGAGGACTTGATATGGGAAGGGGGTCGGAGCCCACCACTCTAGAGGGCAGGGCCATGTGTAGGTGATCAACGGCATGCATTTGCTGAGTAGCTGGGCAGCTCCAAGTGTCTGCCATTACTTATTACAATACCCACTAACTTAATAATATCTGTAAAAGTATAAAACTTCAGAGAGTCTTTACTTAGAACTCTGTTTCACCTTTTTTCTCTGAAAGCCTTTTAATCATGTTGAAATTGCCTACTAATATCCATGAGATGCCTGAATGTCTATCTCTGAGCTCCTCAAGAGAATCAATAAATTTGAGCTTACCCTGCAGTCTTTGAGGGCCATACACATTTGTGACCAGGTAGGTTTCCTTATCTCCTACAGGCTGAATGACCATTGAAAGATATGCTCTAGATGCCTCAGCATCTAAAATGTCTATTTTATTTGGATTCCAAAGGGTCAGTATACCACCTACTGTATTCTCCACTTTGACTTCCAGAAACTCATAACGATTGAGCCATTTACTATGAATCTCTTTTAATTTTTGAATGGAACATTTGGTTTCCTAGATGAAGATGACATCTAGAGCTATTTTTTTCATTCTATTACTAATGAGTCTCTGTTTTCTTTTACTACGTAGTCCTCTAATATTCCGAGAAGTAAACTTCATTATTAAAGATTGGTCAAGGAGCAGCTAGTTAGGTCTTTCATCTTACCTCAGTCTATCATTAGCTTTCCACATTCCATCAATACCTCGTTCTGCTTTTTCCTGCCTCTTTTTTTGCTGGGTATCTGGGTTCTAATCCATGTGTGGATTTCACCATTTTTATGCCTTTGCTACTCTACTTTTCCTTGTTTCTTTCCCTTTCTGGCCCTTTGTTTTGGGTTTTCCATATATATAGTTGTTGGACTCTGCTGAAATCCTCTGGAGGTAAAGAGTCTATCCCTTCTTTGGTTCCTTGAATCAAGAAATCCTCCAGACCTAGATTCTCTTTCTCAAGAATCACCTGAAGTTCTTGGTCCTCCATTTCCATCTCACTTTGTGTCATCTTATGATCCATTTTTGTTTCTACATCACTCACCATCGTCTCTGTTTGCAGATTTTTATATGGTGTTTATTCCCTGTCCTCTTCTTTCCCTTCCTCCTTTAAACCTTCTCCCTTCATCTAGTCTGTCGTAGTTATCTCTTCTTCCTCTTCTAGAACTTGGAACCTGTTTTGATTGGCTTGTTGCCCTTCTGATTTTTGTTTCTTTGACCCCCTCTTGCTTCCTTTTCCTTTGTTTGCCACTTTGTGAAAGCTTTCAAAGTCTTTCATTACGTTAGTTTTACTCTTATTCTCTATTTTAGTGAGAGGGAAATCCTTGAATAGGTGCCCATGCTCATGGCATTTGCGACATCTGAATAGAATATGTTCGTAATCCACAGTTTGCACCCATTCTTCATCAAAAACTTCCAAGACTACCTCATCTGGTAGAGCTCGAGTGAGAACCGTCTCCACACATATTCTAGCAAAGGAAGTGTACTTTCCCCTCCTAGTGGCTTCAGAAGCTTTGAGAAAGCGTCCTAACTTATTTCCTATGGTCGATAGGGACTCTGTTTTCCAATAATCAAGCAAAAGAGAATAAAGACTTACCCAAACCGGGACTGGAGTAAAGGTCTCATGTTCCAGGACAAAATTCAAGATCCAAGGTCTCATATAGAGACCTGCTGCATAATACAAGTAGGGCCTGCCTTCAAAAAATCTATCCTTATCTTTGATGTTTGCAAAAACCACCGTTGAGAAACCCTTTGACCCTAGGTGTAGGTCAATAATTCCTTTTGGTTTCTAGTGATATCTTATCCACATTTGTAAGGCTTTTTCAGTTGGCCATAAACCCATGAATTTGCAAATGATTGCAAAGTTTTTCATCTGGTCCCTATGCATCTGCAGAGCAGGCTCATTTCAAACAACTCTGGGAGTCACAACAGATTTGGACTTACATGGGCCCATGTGTGCTTTGGTTTTTGTTCCCTATTCCCTATCTTCTTCCTTATTTTCTTTAGTAATGTTATTTTCCTTTGACTTCTGTCCATCTTGTTTCTCTTCACTATTCCTATTCCTTCCCCTGAAAGGTCCTCTATCGTATTCCATAGGTTTTTCTCCCCTGCTAGTCACATCCTCTTTGACAGAGGGAGTGGATCTCCCTCCTTTGCACCCTTCCATGGAGAACCGCCCTTGTAATAGCCCAGAAACACTGGATTTTTCATCCTCTGTTGCTCCCACCTTCATCTAACAATGAGTCTTCATTCAGGTGTATTGCAATACTCACTTAGTATGGGTTTTACATATTAAAAGTGACTTTGATTAAGGAACCATCTTTCCTAAGCTATTTTTATCAAATAATTTATTCACATGATAATAACCCTTAAATTACTTAAGTTTATGTTATTTTCATTTTTTTTATCCATTGAAGCTTTATCTTTCGTTATTGGAGCTAGTAATTACTATATTTTCATCTAATGGGAAGTTCCTTGTGAAAATGGCTCAAGACGATCTCCTACTTGGCTCAGTTCATTGATTATGGTGTTTCTACATCCTTAATGACTCCCTCTCTCCAAAACTAGTTTAACAATCCAAAGCCACACAAAAGAATTAAAAAGATAGGGCTCTAGTGGAGAGCACTCAAGGGTCAACCCATTAAAAGTTGGAAGATGACAATGGTCATGTGCAGTGAGAAGAGAAGACCTATCTATTTATAATAAAATGCTAGGTTAGATTTCACATGGTTAAGTCATAAAATATTTGTTGGACCAAATCAAGATAGTAACTATTTTGGCATTCAATTAGTATTTGTTACAAGAAACTATAAAAGAATTTGTCATGAAAAGTAACTCAAAAAATGAGTTGTTGAGTTAATTAATATGAATGGGTAAAATAACAAGAAATAGTTAATAAATAAATTTCTTTAATTAATTACTTCTAAGGGGATTGGTAAAATAAGTAAAAGAAAATTTATAAATAATGATTTAAAAAATTATCTATACCAGGATCCTTAAAGGATTAAGGAAAAGCAAATAAATAAATGATTTATTGAATTGTTTTCACTTTAGTGGGTAAATATAAAAATAACATCTCTTTGATGATTTTATTGATAATACCCTTGTTGGTAAATTTGTTGATTGAAATAACCTAGGAAAAATTATTCCTTGCATAATTTCCTCAAGTGAAGCTCGATATTAGTGTTTAAAGCCCATACTACATGGTGTATTTCACTCCACCTAATTAATTATTGTTAGGTGATGACTTTTTATGTGATAACAAAATCTTTCATCAAATGGTAGGATAGTTTTTGGGCTATGTAGCCTTAATGAAAGGTTTTCTCCAACAAAATATTTGTTGAGTCCAAAATCCAATGGCTTGGGTTTTAAAACAATTAAAGGAATCACTACCAAGGCACATAGAGAATGGATGAGGACCTAAATTATGACATACTTTTTTGTGGCATTATGTTTCCATTGATGTCAACCATGGAGGTTATAGTGTTGGCCAATGGGATTAACGGGATTGTGATGATGATTCATTACTTTGTAGGGATGGTCAAAGGCCCTAGAGGTTTACAGGTGTTTGGAAAGGATGTTGAAGTTGGCTTGCTGTAGTGGGTTCACTTTGGGAGAAACATGTTTAAATTTCCATAGTTTAATTCATTATTATAGTCTTTCTTGAATCGTAGTGCAGCAATGAGGTAGTGACAAAGTCTTGCAATGCCTCACATACATCATTTCTCATCGACTACTAGGCTTGTGCCCGCGACACTACCTATAGGTGCTCAAAGAAAATACCTTAGACTCAAACCATTGTAATTACCCAAGGAATCACTAACAAGGTTTGATTGACTTGGTCTATGATACTTGAGCGTGTTGGATCTCCTTGAGATAACTGTAAACACATTAAATATTTGATTGATCGTTGATATAGTTACTAGTCCATGGTAGCATGGATAAAACAAGTTAAAAGTGCATTCATTTACTTGATTCACCTTGGATAGAACACATAACCTATATACATGTGTGATTACATGAGAAACTAATGTCCACATCCGAATGATATGGCTTGAGTTATTGTGTAGAAGCCCAATGTAAATTTGTGGAAGTACACATACGGAGTGATAGAGTGCATCCTTGTGACGTGTGCAATGACTAGCCAATTAAATGATGTGTGATATGTGGAAAAGTTGTTGGTGTGACGAAGGGATTGTAAACTTTGTGCATCGATTGATGATGTTGATTGTGCTACTAAGTGTTTTGTAGAAAGAGTTTGGTGTGTGACTTATATACATGTTCAAATGAGAGTGCAATGCATTAAGATGGGAACATGGTATATTATTTTGGCAATGTGCAAAATAATAGTGTGTATATGGCAATGTATTTGTGTGTTGTGCTTTTATGTAGCTAACATTGATTTTTTTGTGAGGGATGAATACAATGACAGTGGAAAAATATTGCTAATCTAATTTTCTGTTGTAGGATATGATATATTAGATCTGCTGGTCTATTTAAATACTATGCATATATACAATAATCAAGCAAAAGAGAATAAAGACTTATCCAAACAGGGATTGGAGTAAAGGTCTCATGTTCTAGGACAAAATTCAAGATCCAAGGTCTCATATAGAGACCTGCTGCATAATACAAGTAGGGCCAGCCTTCAAAAAATCTATCCTTATCTTTGATGTTTGCAAAAACCACCGTTGAGAAACCCTTTGACCCTAGGTGTAGGTCAATGATTCCTTTTGGTTTCTAGTGATATCTTATCCAAATTTGTAAGGCTTTTTCAGTTGGCCATAAACCCGTGAATTTGCAAATGATTGCATAGTTTTTCATATGGTCCCTATGCATCTGCAGAGCAGGCTCATTTAAAACAACTCTCTGAGTCACAACAGATTTGGGCTTACATGGGCCCATGTGTGCTTTGGTTTTTGTTCCCTATTCCCTATCTTCTTCCTTATTTTCTTTAGTAATGTTATTTTCCTTTGACTTCTGTCCATCTTGTTTCTCTTCATTATTCCTATTCCTTCCCCTGAAAGGTCCTCTATGGTATTCCATAGGTGTTTTTCCCCTTCTAGTCACATCCTGTTTGAAGGAGGGAGTGGATCTCCCTCCTTTGCACCCTTCCATGGAGAACCGCCCTGGCAATAGCCCGGAAACACTAGATTTTTCATCCTCTGTTGCTCCCACCTTCATCTAACAATGAGTCTTCATTCAGGTGGATTGCAATACTCACTTAGTATGGGTTTTACATATTAAAAGTGACTTTAATTAAGGAAGCATCTTTCCTAAGCTATTTTTATCAAATAATTTATTCACATGATAATAACCCTTAAATTACTTAAGTTTATGTTATTTTCATTTTTCATCCATTGAAGCTTTATCTTTGGTTATTGGAGCCAGTAATTACTATATTTTCACCTAATGGGAAGTTCCTTGTGAAAATGGCTCAAGAATATCTCCTGCTTGGCTCGGTTAATTGATTATGGTGTTTCTACATCCTTAATGACTCCCTCTCTCCAAAACTAGTTGACCAATCCAAAGCCACACAAAAGAATTAAAAAGATAGGGCTCTAGTGGAGAGCACTCAAGGGTCAACCCATTAAAAGTTGGAAGATGACAATGGTCATGTGCAATGAGAAGAGAAGACCTATCTATTTATAATAAAATGCTAGGTTAGATTTCACATGGTTAAGTCATAAAATATTTGTTGGACCAAATCAAGATACTAACTATTTTGGTATTCAATTAGTATTTGTTACAAGAAACTATAAAAGAAATTGTCATGAAAAGTAACTCAAAAAATGAGTTGTTGAGTTAATTAATATGAATGGGTAAAATAACAAGAAATAGTTAATAAATAAATTTCTTTAATTAATTACTTCTAAGCGGATTGGTAAAATAAGTCAAAGAAAATTTATAAATAATGATTTAAAAAATTATCTATACTAGGATCCTTAAGGGATTAAGGAAAAGCAAATAAATAAATGATTTATTGAATTGTTTTCACTTTAGTGGGTAAATATAAAAATAACATCTCTTTGATGATTTTATTGGTAATACCCTTGTTGGTAAATTTGTTGATTGAAATAACCTAGGAAAAATTATTCCTTGCATCATTTCCTCAAGTGAAGCTCGATATTAGTGTTTAAAGGCCATTCTACATGGTGTATTTCACTCCACCTAATTAATTATTGTTAGGTGATGACTTTTTATGTGATAACAAAATATTTCATCAAATGGTAGGATAATTTTTGGGCTATGTAGCCTTAATGAAAGGTTTTCTCCAACAAAATATTTGTTGAGTCCAAAATCCAATGGCTTGGGTCTTAAAAAAATTAAAGGAATCACTACCAAGGCACATAGAGAATGGATGAGGACCTAAATTATGACATACTTTTTTGTGGCATTATGTTTCCATTGATGTCAACCATGGAGGTTAATAGTGTTGGCCAATGGGATTAACGTGATTGTGATGATGATTCATTACTTTGTAGCGATGGTCAAAGGCCCTAGAGGTTTACACGTGTTTGGAAAGGATGTTGAAGTTGGCTTGTTGTAGTGGGTTCACTTTGGGAGAAACATGTTTAAATTTCCATAGTTTAATGCATTATTATAGTCTTTCTTGAATCGTAGAGCAGCAATGAGGTAGCGACAAAGTCTTGCAATGCCTAACATACATCATTTCTCATCGACTACTAGGCTTGTGCGCAACACTACCTATAGGTGCTCAAAGAAAATACCTTAGACTCAAACCATTGTAATTACCCAAGGGATCACTAACAAGTTTTGATTGACATAGTCTATGATACTTGAGTGTGTTGGATCTCCTCGAGATAACTCTAAACACATTAAATATTTGATTGATAGTTGATATAGTTACTAGTCCATGGTAGCATGGATAAAACAATTTAAAAGTGCATTCATTTACTTGATTCACCTTGGATAGAACACATAACCTATATACATGTGTGATTACATGAGAAACTAATGTCCACATCCGAATGATATGGCTTGAGTTATTGTGTAGAGGCAAAATGTAAATTTGTGGAAGTACACATACGGAGTGATAGAGTGCATCCTTGTGACGTGTGCAATGACTGGCCAATTAAATGATGTGTGATATGTGGAAACGTTGTTGGTGTGATTAAGGGATTGTAAACTTTGTGCATCCATTGATGAGGTTGATTGTGCTACTAAGTGTTTTGTAGAAAGAGTTTGGTGTGTGATTTATATACATGTTCAAATGAGAGTGCAATGCATTAAGATGGGAACATGGTATATTATTTTGGCAATGTGCAAAATAATAGTGTGTATATGGTAAAGTATTTGTGTATTATTCTTTTATGTAGCTAACATTGATTTTTTTGTGAGGGATGAATACAATGACAGTGGAAAAATATTGCTAATCTAATTTTCTGTTGTAGGATATGATGTATTGGATCTGCTGGTGTATTTAAATATTATGCATATGTCTTGCCTTATTTGCACATGATTTGTGTGCCCTTCTTACTATGAGCTTGTGTATGAGTTTAAATGTTTGCAAAGGTTATGGCCATGTAAAATGAGTACGTATGTTGTTGTAAAGTGTTAGTATTCAATTGTTTTTTATTGTACTATTTTTATGGATAAATGGGTTTTTGTATGGTAAATGGTTTTATTGTATATAGCAATAGTGTTGTATTGTCTCTATGACATTCTATATGCTACAATTAGATTTTCAAGTATTGTTGAGTGAGATGGTGAGCCAAAAGTATATGTATACTATTGCTAAGTATTGAGTGAGAGGGTTAGAGATATGAAATTTTTAACCTACAAGAGTTCTTTGCTAAGAAAATTATACTTTGGATGTCATAATCTGTCTAGTGATCCTTTCCTACTTTTAACATAAACCTGCTAAATAGTTCCACGACATGTGTAGTCTAGTATGCACTCACATATGGAACACTAGACATGTCCTCCTCCTCTTCTTCTGTCTTAGGACATTGTTCAATAAATAACTTTACACTTACAAGAATAGGAGCCTCTTTGCTCTATAGTTTAATTACCATGCCCAAACTATAGCTTGCAGCACCAAGATACTTCATGTCTAGAGGTAAACATGGTCTTCAAATCCCATAGTATTTGTTGTGAGAACTTAATGGTTTATTCATATTATTTTATTTAATATGGTCATTATGAGGAATGGAAAGTAATTAATATTTTCATTTTCTCGATTGTGATGAGAAGAAAATTATAAATATATTATGCTAAAGCTTGAGGAGCTTTTTGTGAGACACAGAGAGCTACAATGCATAATGCTTCTTCTTGTTCACTTATAACATTGATCAACAATGTTTGAGAGATTAATTCTTAAGATTTTTTATTGTTATTGTTAAATGTTTTATCTAGGTAAGGATGGAAGTCATTTTTTTGCAAACTTTTTGGAAGTCACATGTGTTGAGATTTTTAGTTAAAATTTGATAAAACAAATTTGGTCCAATGGTGATATATAGATTCAATACTTTGAAAATCCCAAAAACACAAATTGTGGAAAATTTACAAATGAAACTTATAATTGCAATAAATCTTTGATAGAAATCTCAAGATATGCAAAAACACATCCAAAACATATAACAAACATAGTATGTAAATTCAACCTTTATATCTATCAACATTTAAGAACAAATATATATATATATATAATATATATATATATAATTTTACTTTGTTAGTAGCTAAACTACCTAAAACACATATAATAAATTAATAGAAACATAAAATATAGAGTTTTTTCATAGTAAGAAATATCTAGTTTATATTTGAAATTCAAAACTAATTTTACATTTTGATAAACTGTAAAATGCTGCCTTCACCCAAAAAATTATGGTAAAACATAATCTGAATTTTAAAGTTAATCAAAATTTATTTTATTAAACATATTTTGAGTTTAAAAACGAGCTAGAAGTCACTTAAAGATCATATGATAAATTAAATTTCTTACATATGAAATATCTAAAATCTAAAATGAGAAAATATATAAAAAACCTGTGCGATAGATACAATTTGAACAATTATCTTGTCGAAGACAGGAAAAAAAAGCCATGCACAACACCCTAAATGACAGAATAAATAGAAAAACTGTATGGGCTAGTTACAATTTGAACAATTACCTTATTGAAAACAAATGGAAAAATTACGTGTGGTAGTGAAATTATGCGTTTGAGTTTTGAGTTTTGACGAATGGCCACTTTAATATCTCATAAAACGATGCGTTTGAGTTTTGACGAATTATGTATGCCCTCCCCCTCCGAATTATGGCACCGTTCCAACACATAAAGAGCCATTTGAACTACGCAGGAACACAAAACCTTCTTGCTATCAATATTGCTGTCATTTGGTGTTTAGTTTACCCATGGATCATTAAATTGTAAAATATATATTTGCTAAGCAATGTTTATTTTCTTTATCGCTTAGTTTTTATTTCGCAATTCACAGTTTTAACACTAAACTGTTTGAAACTAGCGTCCATTCAAAGGCATTCCCATAATTTGAAGATCTCAAATACAGGGTGATGAGTTTCAATTACTATTCCTATGCACGTTCACTTAGATGGTTTCAATTACAATCTGCAGTATTAAGTTATTGAAATGTTGTATTTGACCAGTTACAATCTGAAGTATTAAGTTATTGAAATGTTGTATTTGACCAGTTACAATCCGAAGTATTAAATTACTTTAGAAAAGAAAAAAAATCATACACAACACTCTAAAATGAGAAAATAAATAGAAAACCTGTGGGTTAGATACAATTTGAACAATTACCTTGTTGAAGACCAAAAAAAATTCATACACAACACCGTACAGCCTAAATGACAGAATAAATAGAAAAACTGTGTGGGCTAGTTACAATTTGAACAATTACCTTATTGAAAACAAAAAAATTTCACACAACACCATAAAATGACAGAATAAATAGAAAAATTACGTGTGGTAGTGGTTGTGAAATTGGCACAGACACTCTAATTGGATGAGGTAGCGTTGCAGTGAGGGCTTAACACTAGAATACTGATCATCATCCACGATACCACTTTTAAGAAAACGTCTAAAGATTAGGACAATGTCTTTGTCGCCTTTGTCCCTAATTCGACAAGCACAGTTTCCTTTAAAAAGTATCGCTGCAATGTTTATAGAAAATTGCAATTGAGATGACCCCTGCAAGCATCTGTAGCCAGCGAGGACAAGTTCCACGAGTCCGACGATTACTTCTCCGATACCTGAAATTTGCAGCTTTCGCTTGCACCAATCAAATAAGTCCCGTCTTCCCGAATCATATGATGTAACTTTGAGTGTCAAATTAATTAAGCAGAGCACTCGCTCAAGTGCTATGCTAAGCAGATTAATATTCTTCGCCTTTTCATCATCTTCGTGGTGGTTGTTAGTTGCAACGTTCAAATCTTTGAGGCGGGAAATGGAAATCTGTGCTACCTTGACGATAATGTCGATTAAATCGTCAGGCAGTTTTGACGAATTATGTAAATGAAATGATGCCCTGTTTTTCAGCCAGGCAGATTTGAGGACTGAAACTCCGTTGTATACATCTTCATTAGATATGCCCTCCCCCTCCGAATTATGGCACCGTTCCAACACATAAAGAGCCATTTGAACTACGCAGGAACACAAAACCTTCTTGCAATCAATATTGCTGTCATGAAAAATCTGACAAAAAATTCTTAGAATCGTACTATGGATTTTCATATAATTGCAATTGTCGCCGAGATAGCACAAAATGTGTACCAACGTCCATAAAAAGCTTTCAGGTGCAGTGCGCAAATCGCTTTCTTCTAAACCGATGACATCCACAATTCGAGCCACCTCTTTGCCCACTTGCTTGGCATCATCACAGGAATGATAGCGACAACACAATTGATATAGTTTCTCAGTTATCACTCGGTACAAGAATTCGTATCCTTTGATGGAAGAAAACAGTTCCCTATTTTCTGCACTGTGCTGGCAATATAGGCGCAGGAGATTAAATCTCTGCCACACAGGCTTCCAGATATCTTCTTCTGGCTGCCGCTTTCTCTTCTTCGATTTAGTCGAATTTATTAGATGCTCATACTCTGCAATCAATTCATTCAACAGATTCTTCATCTCTGTCTCTCTCAGCACTTTAGAATAGTCGGGAATGACCTGCAGGCTTAGGCTTGGGTTGCGGAGGATGTACTCACGCATCTGTTGCCTCAGCTCAGCCTGGGGAATGGAATTGTTGATGTCAAAGGGCTGGCGGGGGAAGGGATTAACGGCTTCATATTTGGTGTCCCAAATGGTCTCCAGTGTCCTGCGGTTGTAAAGAACTTGAACACGGTCTTCTGTAGGGCATAGTCGAATTGGATCATAAGCAAATTCTTGCACCAGGATATCCACATACTCTTCTGGAATGCTATCATCCTTGGAACCCATTTTGACGTCTGCAAATAATATAATTCTTGTACGAAATCTTTGTTATGTGATTTTTCTCCTTTAAAACTACGTTTTAAATATACTCATACTCACTCGATAAAAGTGTGGGGCATGGGTTAGTTACGTCGGCAGAATAGAGAATAGTGAAGTCGGCTTGTTCGCAAAGGTGGTCACCTTACAGTCAAATGGATAGGCATTAAAATCTTGATAATTTTAGCCAACACCGTTTTTGGGGTCCTTAAAATCTTGATAAATTTACCCAATAGGGTCGCAAATCTTCATTTATGGATCCTCTTGGCTTTAACTTCATGCTATCATTCTTATTACAGGTTTTTATTGCTGCTGAATGTTGTTTGACTATATAATCTTTAATTTAGTAAATAATATAATAGGATTTCAAAAATATTTATATTTAAGATTTTGATTTTAAACACGTTTTTTATTATTAAATTGTTAACATAGATAAGTATGTGCCTAGAATATTTACCTAATAATATATCTAATTTATATTTCTGAATATCAAATATTTGTAGTTAAAAAAACAATAACCTTTTAAAAGCCATATTATAATTTTCAGTTTTCTTAATCATATATCTAATTTATATTTAAAATTGAAAATTTATTTTAAAATTTAATACTTATAAAATATTATCTTCACCTAAAAGTTATGGTAAAATGAAATGAAAAGTTTAATGTATTAAAGTATTTTTTAGCAATAATAAATGAGGTTGGGTTCAAAGTAGCAACTAAATCGTTAAATCATTATTAAAAATCACAAAATAAATGAATAGAAATTTAAACCATGGAATTATCTTTTAAATAAATTATGTAGTTTATATTTCAAATTTCAAACCAATTTTGAAATTTGATACAATATGGAGCTTTCTCTTTCCAAAACTTACTTGAACAACTAATATTGATGGCTTAGGCTTAAAGGATGTGCACATAAGGTAGATGAATAAATGAAGATATATATACAATAGAAAATCCCCTTAAAACATTGTTTTGGTTTGTGAGTGGGAAATGGGTTCCATTCATCATGTAAGGACATTCACACCTAATGCATCCTTTGTTGAAAAATATATTGGTTCGGTCCTAAGCATCTTACTTATAATGTATATAGATTATAGAGGGGGCCTTTCCCATAAGATGGGTAGACATATGGTATATATTGTTAGAGTATGAGTCCCTAGACAATCATAAAATCCTAGACCACACATTCATCAATTGTAATTCTTATCTTGATGCAGTATTGTCTCATTCACTTATGAGTTTCGTGTGAGATCTAGATCTATATCTAAAAGGTAAAATTGATGTATTATAAATCCATATCCTAGTATCAATACAATGGCTTAAGTCATTTCTACCAGTTTGCTTGTCTTCTCTCACTAGTGTCAATTATTAGCATGTAGAAGAATTTGGATTGTCCACATTAGTTTTCATAGTTTGTCCACTTTTCTAATCCCAAAATGGATCCATCATCACCACTACAGAAAAAATAAAGCAAAGAGAATGTGAATAAAGAAATACCAAAATAATAAAATAAAACACAAAATCATAAGGGTGGGATAAAAACCTAAAATACCAATCTTACCCTAATAATATTAATATCAATAATATAATTATTATTAATATTAGTAAAAACTAAATAAACCTAAGATGATAATATATTAAAATTATTAAATTTTATTTGAATAATATTTCTAATATTATTAAATTTTAATATTGAAATATTACATATATTTAGTTATAAGTAAAATTATTAAAACTTTTTTTTTTTAATTAAGAGATGAATATTGAAATTAATGAGTTAATTAATAGAACATATGTCACTATAATATTAATTAGTATTAAAATATTATATTATTTTTATTTTATCCTAATATTATTCATTATTATGAGAGAATAATATGAAGTTAGGGTTAGAGACTTATACCTAAAATGTTGAAATTAAGAGGAGTTGGTAGAACTAACCTATCTCATTAGAGGAAGCGAGCACCTATTCATCTCAATGCCACCATCTTTAGTGGGATTTTTCCAATGCTTCTTTATTTCAAGTGCCTCCCTCATCTTCCTTTTCTCATAGTGGTATCAAGTATATATGGTGCTTATTTTTTTAGGGAAAGGGCTCAAGCACTAGATCTTTCATTTTTAGTGTGAACTCACTGTTCTTTCAATCTCATTTGCAATGAACTTCATTTTTCTCTAATATAACTTTTTCTACAAGAACAATCAATTTTGTAAACTACCTTAAGGTGGTGTGGATCAATTTTATCCATTAGTGAAAACACCATTTTTACATAAAACCCTAACAATCTTATGAGTAACCCCCTCAATGTAAGGAAGATATATACTTTACCACTTTGAGTACAACAACCAAGTTGAGGCTTTGTGAGAGGCACACAAGAGTGTGGATTACAATGAGATCTTTGAGAAGTAACGTGAAATCTAAGATGAGCGTGAGGCTTGACACTTGAATTTATCTATTGCTGTGGCATTGATGGTGAGAAGGGTAATCTTATCGATTTGGAACGTAAAAACTATTGTACGATACGACCATATATTCAAATGAATTCAACTATTGTGAGAATATTCATCTTTGTAGAAAACCATAGCTCTTTTATACATAACTTGTAGAAACTGGGAATTGAGAGGAGGTCGAGGATCTGGGTGAGATCTATAATATATGGCCTAAACATGAGATATTCTACATTTTTTATCATTTTTTTTGTTCATATCTATTGTTTCATAACCGAATTTCAAGAAAATATCACCATTTAGACTTTGAGGCATTAAGAGAGGAGAAGAATACTTCAAAATCTAGGTGTCGATCTACAAACTTCATTGATTTGTGAGGGTTTCATGTATGCATCTTCTATCTTACTTGACAAGATGAATAATATGTATTTGATTTAAGTCTTGAGAATTCATTTACACTTTTCCACTCGTTTTTTGATGGATATAACGACGAGATTGGTGGAGAAATAGATACTTACCTTCTAAGAGAATATGGTGGTAACAACTTTTTCATTTTATAACTTTTCATTTATGGTCTTGATAAGGAATGATTTAAAGTCATCATTTCTTTAAAAAATGGAAAAAATGATCATGATTCGATAATATCTTGGAGTAATACTAATATGGTCCCATAAAAGAGAAAACTGGGGTAAAGGGTATTAAATTTTATTCTTGAAAATTATTGAAAAGCTCAATGCATCCCTTTATATATGGAAAGAACATACTCACACCCTACAAGAAGTAGAAGGTCACACAACAAAACAAACTTTTAGAGAAAGTAAAAGACCCAAAATGTATTATGGGCTTAGATGGGCTTAGCAGTTCTATCATTTTATCCTAAGCCCTTTTTGTGTTAGCACCTTCCTACTTTCCTACCATAGGACGAGGTCTCCACGATCATTTGGTGAAGGTTTCAAGCACTTACCCTGTTTAAACCCTTCGCGGAACAAACTCCTTTGTTAATGACTCCATCCCATTGGTTCCATTTCTATGTGACATGACCAAATGGAAAGTTCTTAGCTTCCTTAAGAGTCTTTGCAACTCTTTATCCAAGAATAAGCCCTTTGTTCCCTATGCCACCTTATTTTCTTCATTTATGATTTCGTTCCATTGGTTCTGTTTCTATCGAAAATGATCAAAATCTAAGACTTCGCACTAAGGTCAGAGCTCCAAAGCTTGACGCTCTTATCCCAACCATTCTTTAAACTGTGCAAATAAATTCTTCTTATCCCTACATATTGGATGTAATTATCCACCTATCAATGCAACATGTCTCATCCCCCACTTCCCGAGGCATCGTATTTTTGTGCTATTAACAAAACCCTCGGGGTTTATACTCTCGGATAAGTTATCGAGGTGGGGTCCTCCCATTGCAACAATAGTACTTAAAGAAAAACTCTTCATGATGAGTTAGTTGCCTCATGATCCCGACACCTCTTGTTGAGTGCATCCCTTTTGTGCACTATTATCATCCAGCTGGGATCCATCAAGCAGGGTGATGTCATTCTGTCGTCACTTGTACCATGTGTCGAACAATGATTAGTGACATGTGTCACCAATAAATTCCTCTTTCGGGTGCCCGAAAATGCCAAATATGAGTGTGATGTGTCATGCTCTAATTTCTTTGTTTGAAGGTCATTATCCTTCGATGTTGGTGACGATCGCATGTCACCACATGTCATGCTCGAGGAGAGAGAAAGGGCCCTACGACCTTCATTTTGGCACCAATTTCAATTGCTAATATTTTTAGAAAACAGAACTCGGTTCAAGCCATTTCCTTTTCTTTCCATCAGGAGAGTGCTTCGCTTCACCCCCTCATTGTTAGACCTTTGGAGTAGCCCTTAGCGGACTGATTTATCAATGTGAGGCCGCTGGGTTGCTTCCCATTGGACGACGTTTCATCGGTGTGTCCTACCATCCATCGCTCGAGACTTTCGTTTATTGCATCCTTTGTAATCCTTTGGGGTTCACCTATCAGGGTATGTCTGTCGGAATGGCCTCATCACCTGGCTTCATTCCACTCCATTCATCCCGGTGCTAATATGATACATCTTCACCATACCGTCAGGGTAACTCTGTTAGGTTAGGCTTTCAGGCGGGCTCCTCCTGCGTTCATAGAAGTGCTTCCCACTACTATGTTGTCAGCCATGTCTACCAAGTCCTATGTTTTTCTGCTCCACTTAGATTTACCACTGAGTTTGGCACTTTTTCCAACTTTGGATATGCACCAAGGCTCCTACAATAACATTTTAACTTTACTAACTTTTACTTCAGGTCACCAACTTTGACTGGATGTAACATTCGATCCAGGAGGCCATTCTCAGACTTCCACATATCACTAGAACTATTTTTGTGAGATCTTTCAATATTTTTAGGATTCACCTACTTATGCAATGATATTATACTACAAAATGGGATCCAAATTCTCTATACCATCACTTCTACCATGATAATATTCTTGTGATTAATCATTTTCCATGCTCTTCCACCTTTACAATTACCTTTGCCTTTTCCTTTGCTAATAATGATAACATATTTACCAATGCATTTGCAGTTTCCATTTTCTTGCCTCTTCCAAAAATATTTACCGTGGCCTTTGACTTTACCAACAACGTTTTCCTTTTCCATCAATGACAACATATTTATCAATTCAATTGTCTTTTCTAATATTTTCCATTGCATTTTCCTTTTCCTTTGCCATAAATTACAACATATTTCCAATAAATGTGAAACTACAATAGAAGTGTAAATTAGCAAGGGAAATTTGGACAAAATAATGGACAAGAAGTAGGAGTAGGAAACATAATTTTTTGTGAATCAGTGAGACAACCAATTAAATGTTGCGGTTGCAATGAGAACCATTTGTGGGGATACTGTCCACAAAACCCTCTAAAAAAAATGATAGTAAATAATCTGCAAGAAGCTTCTACAGTTGGTGATATTTCTTGTAATATCCAAAGGACTAATGCAGCTCTAGATGGGAGACAAGCGGATCATCACTCTAGTATGGTGGAAATCCAAGGTAATAAGTTTAAGAAAATTATAGTAGTACTAATTGAACTTGGTTCTACTTTAAGTTAAATTTCCCTTCCTACAATTGAAATATTTGGACTCAGAAAGTTAAAGTAAAGTAAGCTCTTGTTAGCACAATCGGCCACAAGAGATAAAAGGAAACTTATATAAATAAGAAAATATTTGCTATTAAATATGAATAGAAGGAACACTCACTTAAATCTAAACATTTAACCTTTGGGGTCATATGATATTCTTTTGGTATTTATTGGTCGGATCCACACATAGTGGTTTGAAATTTCCTAAAAAAGTATTTTGCTTGCATTAATGATGAAGGGGAAGCTTTTATAGTAAAAGGAGTTCCAAGATATATTTTGGTAGGGAAATTCTTACCTTACAACTAAATAAATTTTCTCGTAAAGGCTTCCAAATGTTTGCAATCTAGATTGAAGATATTTTTTCGTAATAGTCAGAAACCATCTCTAAAGGACTACCGTTTATTGGAGCAATATAAATATGCCTTCTATAACGATATACCAAGACTTCCTCCGCCAAGTGATATAGATTCACCATTGATTTCATTCCTTGAGTTGTTTCGGTATCAAAAGCCCCATATAAAATAACAATTATTAAGTTAATTGGATTAAAGATTTAGCTGTAAGAACTACATGCTAATAAGTATATAATATGTTTGGTCAATTTAGTGTGATCTAAATTGATATTTATATTGTCAACCCGGGGTTCGTAGACTGACAAATTGAGGTGTACTATATGTACTTAGATAACCATTTTCTTATGTTTTTGTCGTTTTAAGCTTTTTAGTTTGTTTTTGAATTTTATTCTTTTCTTACTGTGTGGTGATGAAAGTGAAGTGTGAAGTGTGTGGAGTGTGAATGGTTATGATTTATGTGCTTGAAAATTTCTCAAAAGAAAGCTTTACAATAACTGAAATGAAACCAATCAAAAAACGAACTCATGGCAATGGCTCAGTATCCTTGCTGCTGAAAATGAAAAGAAAGCAAAAACTTGGAAAACAACTCAAACTAAAGTAAAGCAGTTAACTCACACTACTTGAGCTTTCTAGATCCTATGCCCCTTGTCTCAATCTACCTTAGGGAAGTAATCATGAGCATAACAAGCAATATGATATTTAACTGTTAAAGAAAATAAATTGCAGAAGGAAACTAATCATACTACTTGGATTCTTCAAATCCTTTACCCCTTAGCTCAATCTACCTTGGGGGAGTAATTATGAACATCACAAGCAATATGATAACTAAAGATAAAAAGAAATTAATCACACTACTTAGACTCGTTTAGTTCTTTACCATAGAGCTCAATCTACTTTATGGAAACAACTATGAGTAAGTAATATGACACTTAAATCACACCACCGTTAGTGATCTTCTGATCTCCTGCTGATATAGCCATTGACCATAGAAAGAAATCATAAAATTATTAAGTAGTATGACACCTAATTTAGCAGAAAAAGAAATAAACAAATAACGATTTGAAAAGGACAATGCTGAATGTAAATTGCAGAAAATAAAGGTTAGCAGACAGGACAAGATGATCACATATGCCAAGAGTTATTAAAGCAAATAAAAGATTGCCCGGGCTGCCTAAAAGGACCTACAAAAAACACTGATTAGTTTATAAAGACAAAGATATAAACAACAGAAATCATAAAGCATAACATCTTATGTACAAACTAATGACAAAATAAAAGCATAAAGAAACTTAAACAAATACTTTACAGGGCTTTAGTATGCAGGGGCCCTCTGGCACTTCAGCCAATCAAATGATCATAAAACTATCTTCAGAGCAGTCTACTCATGTATTCAAATCAGCAACATGTAAAACAGTGGGGTGGTATAACCAATAGCATGCGGAAATTACATAATAGCTCAGAAATTCTATGCAGCAAAAAGTCTCTTTACAGCGTTTGGAAACACATTATTTATAATGTAAAAGTCCTACAGCTAATTAAGTAACAACTTAGGCTATTAACTGCGTGCCATGGACACGTAGATCTCATGAGCAGAGATCTAGTTAACTGTCCTTATGCTTCTTAAATCCTGGAGTGGTGGGCTGTTAGATTTGTTGTTCAAAAATGATCCTCAGATTTGCTGGAGCCTCCGTGACCTGGGAATTAGGCAACGTTTCATTCACGTGCCTTTAACAGTAACATTCCACCGCTGGACTCTTCGGTTGGCCACGTCTTTGACTTAGGTTGACTGCGGCTTCAAAATGATGACTTAGTTGTTTCAAAGGGACACGATCCATGTACATGCCATCTGGAGCTTGCCCATATGGCCCGTTCCTTCAAAAGACACCTGGAGCATAGACTTTAACAAAATGGCCGCGGAAACCTGTGCGGGCTGCGGAAACCTATGCTGGCTGCGGAAATTGACAAGTTTCCGCAGCTGCATGAACAAAAGACTAAAACAAACAACAGACATCAGTATAGTTAAAAAACCATGTAAACAGTCCTTTCTAAACTATAATGCAATGATTCAACCACTGGATGAGTGAAGTGAATGGAGTATGAGGGTTAAGAGGGTGTGTAGGAAGGTGCAAGGTTGAGGCTCAACATACCCCCACTGTGAAGGTGTTGCATGTCCTCATGCAACCAAAACTGTGTGATTTCCCTTTTAATCTACATGCTCCAAGGTCTCTGCAAGGACATCTAGTCCTCTTTTATTTTTCCTTGATGCCATTGACATCATCATCCTTGGTTTTCTAACCAGACATTTAAACTTGAGATTGATTAGAGCCCTTCTTAGCTTCTTGCATCTCTTTTTCAGTTTTCTATTCTTTTTCCGCCACAGTCCTAAATGGAGCATGGAATTGTCGTGGACCATTTTGTCCACTTTACCTTGCTCTTTGAGTGTTTGATTTTCTTGTATTATGTTCCTATTTAGGACTTCCAGTTCAAACACTTCTTGCTTTAGTGACTGAACCTGGGCATCAAGTGGCAAGGAAGTGCTAGGCCCTGCAGCTGATTACTCTAGAGATTCCAGATAATTGTACACCTCCTGCTGGTTAGGATCCACATCAGGTGATTTTCTTTGTTTGAACTCAAAATTTTGTGGAGGAGGACTGCCTGCTCCTTCTTGCCGAAAAGGACTTTCCTCTCGCGGAGGGCTTATGTCAAGGCTTGGTTGTTCTGGTGTTTTCTCAAGTATTTTTTCACTCAAGTCAATGATGTGGGACTGTTGTCCCTTTGTTTTCTTCCATTTTCCTTTAAACCGGGAGCTTCTTCTCAGGGATGAACTCACAACTATCTTCTCTGCACTTTGTTTTCCTTTCTGCTATTTCTTAGCCAAGGCAGTAGCTTTGAGATCCTCTAGCCTTTCTGATAAAGGCTAGTAGTCCTCTTCCAATGATTTTTCAGGTGATGGAGAGATTTCTTGAGTGACTACTTTGCCCTTTTCCTTCTTTTGTTTTTTGTTTTTGGGATGGTCTTCTTCCTCTTTATGGGCAGTCTCTTCAATTTCTTTAAGAGGGGACTCTTGAGCTGTAGCATTTTTATCCCTCCTCCTACTTTTTCTTGGGATTTTTGATGGACTGCTTCCAGAGGCTTCAGCTGGCTCTTGGAAGTAGTTCTTTGTGAGAAATTGATCCCAAGTATCCTTAGATTTCTTTAACTTCTCTTCAATTAAAATTCTTATGAGCCTGTGGTGATAGAGATGGGGCTCAATATTTCCCACATGCTTTTGAACCGTGATGCTGATTTTCTTTAGACTTGCTAACAGAAAATGTGGTAAATTGATAACATGTCCATCCATAAAATTCATCATTAACCTCACATGGTACTTGTACATGGAGCCAAAACGGCCCTCACATGTAATAAATTTTTGTATAACCAATAACAAACCAGACCATTCCTCTTTCAATACATTGACAGGGATACCTCGGGTGAAAACTGTGGTATCCATACCTTGATTGCACAAAATCGTTCTCCAAACTTAGTCATCTACGCTCCTATTCTTGAACCATCTTTCTCCGTCTAGAGGTAGGCCTGTAGCTGCTGCAATTGTGGCCTCGGTCATCGCAAACTTTAAGTTTCCCACCTCTGTTGTCTGTCCGTTAAAGGACCTTGCAAAGGTCTTAGTTACTTCCTTATTATACCCTTTAAAGTTTTGAATAAACCTGAGCCATTTGGCTTTCTTTAACAACTCTTTGACTTGGGGATATCCTTCTAAGTACTTTGCTCCTTCCGGCTCGGCTCTAAGCAGTTTTCCCATTCTCTCGGCCTTAAATTCACTGCAGGTTTTTATCTACGTATGAGGGTTTAAGGAAGGGTAGCTCTGTGGCAGAGTTTTTAGGAGAAACTAAAGTAGCTGTAATCGGGGTTTAGAACTGTGCAGTGGCTGTAGTCAAGCAAAGCGTATTGACTGCAGTTGAAAACAGAGGGAATGCTCGGATCATAAGAAGAGTAATAAGTGAGCAGGGGTGACCGTGATCGAACTTATGGAATGAACGTGAGTATATGCGGAGATGGTTGTGGCATGAGTGGAGCAACGACTTGATTTTCCCAATTTTTAGGTGACTGCATGTGAGTTTTACATGTCTCCAATAGACGGCTACGGGAATTATGGCTTGTAAGAGCCGTAATACAATAGGTCACGTCTAGGAGTACAAGTCATAAATAAAAGTAGAGTCATTTTTGAGTTCGAATTTCAGGTAATCATAAGACTATTAAGGTGAGTGAATGCAAGGTGTATGGGATAGTATTACAGAATAAAAATGGTAGTGGGTGGTTAATTAAATAATTACACATAGAAGAACTGATCATGGGTTAATAACTATACAAAATGATGACTTAAAGTGTTGTTTGATAGAGAGTTTTGATCATACCTTTGGACACTTGTCATTTATTTTTGCCTAAAATTTGTAATCAGTTGCTTCTTCTTGAAATTTTGATGATGCCCCATATCCTTAGCTCACGTACACCTGTATTGCATGCTTTTGGCACTAACAACTGATTTTATTTGGAACAGAGTGATGTTGGCTGCGGAAATCGTTTCTAGTTGCGGAAACAGGTTCCAGCTGCGGAAACGGTGGCCAGCTGCGGAAACTGAAATAACACCCCGTGATCTACACAAAGATATTTTAGAGGAAAATAGCTGAATGAAAAGTAGTCCTGAGCAGGGGACTTTATTGATGAAATGGAATGGAATGAACATGGAGTGAAAATGGAGTGAGAATGATGATGAAAATGGGATGAAAGTGGAATGAAATGGAATGAAGATGGAAAGAACATGAGAGGAGATATTTTTTTTGGAAAATATGGAGTGTCAGGTGCCCCTGATTTTCACCCCATATTTTCTATATAAGACTGCCAATCCATGATTTGCTTTCAAGCTTATACATTTTTTTCTTTTTTCTTTTTTCTTTTCCTTTTTTTTTTTTTTTTTAGAAACCACAAGAAACCAAGATCAGGTTGATGGAGGAGAAGGATTCTTCTCCACCAACCTTATTGCAGAATTTTCTTGAAAGATTTTGACAAACTCTTCTCTCGAAAGTGGCTTATGATAAACTTTCAGTCGGTGGCCATTCACAATAAGAGGAGTCTGAGATTCATCAATGATCTTGATTCTTACCGCTCCATTGTCAAAGACTTTATCAATCTCATATGGCCCAAGCCAATGAGTCTGAAACTTTCCTTTGAAGTCTTTAAATTTGGAATCAAACAGTAAGGCCCAATCTCCTTCTTGAAACTTTCTCTCTTTAATATATCTGTCATTCCACTTAGCTCTTTGATGTTGAACTAGATCAGTTCTTAGGATTGCATCTTGTCTGATCTCATCTAGCTCATTCAACTATTCCATTCTGTGCTTTTGGGCTTCTGATAGATTCATCCCCAACTGAACTGCCATCTTGAAGGTCTTGACTTGAAACTCAATGGGGAGCAGGACTTCTTTCCCATAAACAAGTTCATAGGGAGAATGTCCTGTTGTGTTCCTACATGTAGTTCTGTAGGCCCATAAGGCTTCAGGAAGCCTTTCTTCCCAATCTCTTCTATGGAGATGAACAGTTTTGGTGATGATGCTCTCAAGAACTTTATTTGTAGATTCCACTTGACCATTTGCTTGAGGATGGAGAAGTAGATTTTCTATGCTTGATTTTATATTCTTCCATCAGCTTCTCCATCAAGTTAGATGTAAATTGACTTCCCTGATTTGTCACAATTTCTCTTGGGACACTAAAACGAGTAAAAATATCCTCAAAAAGAAATTGAACAACTGAATTTTCAGTGGCAGAAGACAATGCCTTGGCTTCTACCCATTTAGTGAAATAATCAGTGCAAACCAATATATATTTCTTTTATCTAGATGGTAGATTAATTGGTCCAACGAAATCTAAAGCCCATTTTTCAAAGGGTTCGATGAGTACCTGTGGTTGTAGTGGCATTTCATTTGAAAGAGTTGGCCTCCCAACTCTCTAGCAGTTGTCACATCTTCTGACATATTTTTTTGCATCTTTAAAGAGAGAAGGCCAATAATATCCTAAAGAGAGGATTTTATAGGCCGTCCTCTTGTCAGCAAAGTGTCCGCCACAAGGTTCATCATGACATGCC
>APFE031643610.1:55422-68827 GCA_000404065.3 Pinus taeda | reverse complement strand
TTGAACGATTCAGAATGATGCTTGGACTCACCAACATCCCTTCAGATTAAGGGGGGGAATGTTGACACCTAATCCTCAAGATTGGGTGAATATAATGTAAATAGATAAATAAGTAATATGAATAGTCATTGGGAGATGAAGTGAACAGTCTCTCCCTCATGTATATAATGAAGACCTACCTGAAGGAATAACACATGAATCAATTTTGGTTGAGGAGTTACCGCCTGGTCTGAAAAAATAAATGTTACAATATACATAAAAAATAATACATTTTTTAATTACAATCTTATATTTAATTATGGTAGCTATGGACGTATCAAGTTTCATTTGCTTAACCATGAAGACACCAAGTTTCACTAATTGTGACAGAAAATTTCCATGAGTATGAACTCCATATTTGATATTAAAGTTTCAAAATCGAGGAACTCTACCTTGTAGATCGATTTTGGTTTAATCAGTATAATCAATCCATCACTTAGGAATATGCCATGGATCAATCTAGTAGTTGTTATAGATTTCACTCTAGCTTATATGTTATAGTCCCCTTCGTGTTTTTTGAAGAATAGATTACCAAATGGTCTAAAATAATGATACCTTAATAGAAACCATAAGGTATATAACAAGAAATAATATCTATTAATGTCCAAATTACTAAGTGTTATTCTAGAGGAGTAATAAACATTTTATTTAGGCATTTTTATTTTTGACTAATTATTTAGTTGTATTTTTTACCCAATGATCAAATTAGGCATTTATATTAGCCAGTTATACCTATGTTGCAAACAAATAGTACAGTTTAGTCATTTTTAGTTGTCGTGACTAAAAGTTTTAGTCATGTAGTCATTTATTTGCCAAATTCTACTAGTGCATGTTCATCACCAAGAGTGGTTTAGTTAGTTTTTGATTTCATGGAAGAGTGTTTCCTTTATGCAAGTTCATTCCATACTTTCATTTTCCTAAAATTAGTTTTGTCTATGATTGTTCAAAGTAAATAAGTATTAAAATGATCTAATTTTTCACATATTATGTTTGAATTTCAAAAGTTTATGAACTTTGGATTGACAATTAAATGAAACAAGAATTACACATATAAATGTCTTGAAACCTAGTTAGGTTCAATTCCTATAAGTGACATGTTAAGCTCATAATGAATATATTGTTGTAATGCCATGAATCCATATGTTGAAAATTTTTTGAGCTTTTGATGAATCTAGTTTACCCAAGTTACGATCCTTAGAATGAGGGAAAGTACATGACAAGTTTCATAGTGATATTTAGTCCATGATTTTGAAAATAAAAATAAAATTAAAAACTATTATGCTCATTTTTACTGATATTATGGATTGTCTCTTAGAATTGAATTGGATTACATAAGAAAAAAATCAAAGGAAGAAAAATTTGTACAAAAGTTAGTATTTTGTCAAAATTTCATTTTCCAACTAGATACATGCATTGAATCATATCAAACTTTTATAGTCAATCATATTAACACTTCCAACATCTAAAATTACCAACTTGGTTGTTTTTTAATACTCATTACTAAACCAAACATAGGTTCCATTCTTATCAGACATAACCAAATTGTCATTCTCTACTCTTCATGATTGTATTATCCTCTATTTTTATTGGTTTCTCTTTCTTAGCCACCCATGCTATGGTTTTCTCCAAATATTGATGAATAGTATCCCAACCTACCATTTGTTGGCCCCCTAAGGCTAGAATAATCTTGTTTCTAAATTCTCATTTCATGACACTCTTGTTTTTCAAGTGTGTAGTGAACATCGAAATGTTGAAAGTGGATTCAAAGAAGCTATGGTAGATAATTTTCAAAGATCAAATATAATTTGTTCAAAATTTTAGTAATGGACATGCTTTTGATGAGCATAGTATGTCATGAGGAATTTTTCACAACAATTTTATAAATTTTTCCATGTATATAATTGAGGCACTTAGCATAATATAACAACGAAATGAATTTCAAATTTATCGAGTTGCCATTTTTCTATCATTTTGATAATATATCTTACTATGATATACTAACCAAACTTACAATTCCTTGATTTTTATCTTGCACATATTTCATCAAAAACTTTGCATGAAAATTTCCTTCTATGTTAAACAACTAACTTAGCCAAAATATCACACTAAACAATTTTATCCAAAAAACAAATATTTTTAGTAACACCAAACAAAAATACCACTGTAATTGTAAAAACATTCCAACACAATAATACAACCAATATTTCACAAATAATTTTACAGCAACACGCTCAACCAAATTATTTCTTGAAACCTAGCATGATTTTGCTGGAAAAATAGATTGAGGTGACAACATTGAAATATCCCTTACAAATTGTTGTAGATGAATTTGATGAAACAAATTATAGAGTTGATTCAACCTTTCTTCCTGATTTCCATGAACAAATGATGGCTAAATCGATCCAAACAAATTCTAGTTGAACCCTTATGTTAGCGAAAATGATGAATCTCCTTCTTTGGAAATGAATTCCCTTGAAGAATTTGAGCGATCCTTCCTGATGATCAACTAGAGTGAATTCGTTTCACTACCAAAATCGATAATGTTAAGGTTTTTAACCCCCTACCACCCCCCCCCGCCGCAACCACCCCCCCCCACCAATACACACACACAAGCTACAAGATCTCTCCAAGTTAACTTTAAAAAATAATCATGGATGCCAAAAGAGTGAGCTCCCATCTCTCTTTTATCATTAGAACACCACATGTCATAAAAATTTCATTGGTCTCTCTTTTATAACTTTCATCCAACTAACATTTACATAATTAAATTAGTCAAAACCGTTGCTATCAATTATAGCCCACATGAAACAAATGGCTACTGAGTTGTCCTCTAGAAGTGATGATTTGAAAAGGGATATTACAATATGCTAAGAAAGATTCTTGATGGAATCCTAATAATCTATGGAACCATATAATGAAAAATTAGTTCGATAAAAAGAACCATTGCATGAAAACATTGGTATCTTTTCTATTGAGCTCTCCAATTGTGATATCAAGATGCAAAAGACTCAATCCTAAGGATTCATGGTGTCTTTTAATGACCCCTTGTTATAAAATTTCATAGTGTTTGTTAGTGATACATGGCTTCCTTGATTACAATGTGGTGGGCACATAAATACATCAACCAAGATTTCAACAATGTGTTTTTTCTCACAACATCCCTAAAGGACTATTTCAAAAAAAAACAAAAAAAAAATTAAGTTACAGACAAACCAAACCTCATTACAATTATGATCCTAGTAGTGTAAAGAACTAGGCAAAACATAGCAATAATTATATGCAAATTTAGTTCATTTTGTTAGGTGCATTCCATCCAATTGTATTAGATGAAAACAAAACATATTAATTTTTTTTGGAAATTCATGTTGTGTTTGTCGAGCCTCCAATTTATCTAGATTTTTACATCTTTTTTCCCATGATCTCTTATGTCTTCACTTGGATTTTGTAGTTACTACCATCCTTTGTATATTTGTGAGCTATTATATAGGCATGATGAGGTAATATGATATTATTTTATGAATTTCCTTTGTTCTTAATGATTTAAGAGATTTTATGTGGAAATGTCACTAATCATGTCTATGTGGAGGTCATTCTTGTGAAAAATGTACAGTTCCTATTCAAAGAGTATAATTCCTATTCCAACATCATAGTTCATGTTCATGCAGTGCAGTTCTTGTTCCCGCCTCCATAATTATCATATATCTAGTTGTCGTGAGGAGAATTAAGCATATGGGTCTTTTCAAGTAACGGATGGAGATGGTATGGTGTTTCTCTAACAACACCTGAGTTATTCTAACAAGCATGAGATTAATGGTCAAATATTGGTTCAAATTTCTTCTATGAACAACAGATCTTCATACGCATGAATAGAAACAATCCTGTCAGTTGGTTGTTCGTTTCCAGATCATTAAAAATTCATTTATAAATCAAGAATGCCTTTGCTTTGTATGGATTCAGATCAGATTAAAAAGTATAAAATTGTATATGATGTTTAATCTCTGATCTAGAGAATTAGTAACCATTGTTGCTATAAATTTGAGGACCTTGTAATGTAAAGGGTAATAAGCAACAGAGGGAAACTGAAGGGGAGATTTTTTGTGGTGGGATGATCCTAGAAAGGGGACCATTGGGATTAAGTTCTGCTTGATTACACTCACGTTACATATTACAAGATACCTAATACAAGTTGATATCAGACTTATATTTATTGTCCTTGGTTGTTCTAGAGTTAACATAGTTTCCGATCAAACGAGAAAATGAACTAGTACCTGTTTTTTTAAGGTAGCAAAAAATCACCCGATTTTGTAAAGTGGTGATGCCAAAATACAATTTTTTTTTTAGCATATTTTGGCACTTTCATTTTTCTTATGTATCAAGTATGAACCTTTTTTTTAGATGTTAGTGATTTTCATGTTGATTTTGAAAAGTGTTGATCTAGCATCAACCCCTTTTTTTAGAGGGTTGATTTTTGACACTTTAAATTTTCTAATGCCTTCTTTTTCCCGTAAGAGTTTTTTTAGTGTATTTTTTGTGTTTTCATTTTTCTTTTCAATTTTGTTTGTAATGAAATCTTAATTTTTTCATGTAGTTAAAAAAATTAAAAAATGGTCAATATTTTAAAGTTAGTATTTTCTATATGTTTATGTAATGTTAATTAATATTTCAATGGACATCAAATAATTGTCACTAAAACACAATAATTTTAAACATTTGACAAAAAAACATATTTTCTATATAAATATAATGAAAAAAATACACATTTTCATAATTTTTGTCAAAAAATGACATGTCAAATAAACTATTTTTATGGGAAAATCCTAACAAAAAAACTTTAAAACATAACATTTTTTTTATGAATTTTATGTTAAAAAATAATAGTAATCACAATTTTTTTACAAAAAGAATGATTCACATAAAAATTAAACTGAAAATCAGATAATACAAATATTGAACATATAACAACAATTTTTCCACTTGGTCTTAATCCTAAGGATGATGAGAGAAACATTGATGAAGAGTTTCCTATGATTAGAGAGTCAATTTTTCCACTTCCTCCTAATCCTAAGGATTATGAGAGCACCACTGATGAAGGGGGTGATGAAGAATTTCTAGAGTCAAGGTTTCCACATAGTCCTAATCCTAAGGATTATGAGAGCAACACTGATGAAGGGGGTGATGAAGAATTTCCCAAGTCAAAGTTTCCACTTCCTCCTAATCATAAGGATTATGAGAGCAACACTAATGAAGGGGGGGATAAATAATTTGTAGAGTCAAAGTTTACACTTCCTCCTAATCCTAAGGATTATGAGAGTAGCACTAATGAAGGGGGGGATGAAGAATTTACAAATTCAAAGTTTCCACATAGTCCTAATCCTAAGGATTATGAGAGCAGAACTGATAAAGGGGGGGTGAAGAATTTGCAAAGTCAAAATTTCCACATAGTATTAATCCTAAGGATTATGAGAGCAGCACTGATGAAGGGGGGGATGAATAATTTGTAGAGTCAAAGTTTCCACATATTCTTAATCCTAAGGATTATCAGAGAGCCACTGATGAACGGGGGGATAAAGAATTTGCAGAGTAAAAGTTTCCACATATTCCTAATCCTAAGGATTATTAGAGCACCAATGATGAAGTGGAGGGCGAGGATGAACAATTTCCAGTAAATAGATATTCAAAGTTTCCACTTAGTCCTAATCCTAAGGATTATGAGAGCACCACTAACGCAAGGGAGGATGAAGAATTTCCATTAAATATAAATTCAAAGTTTCCACTTGTTCCTAATCCCAAGGATTATGTAACCACCATTGATGAAGGGGAGGATGAAAAATTTCATGCAAATGATAATTTTACTATGAAGAGAGAGTCATATTTTCCACTTAGTTATAATCCTAAGGATTACGCAAGCACCAGTGATGAAGGGGAGGATGAAGATTTTCTTGAAAATGATAATTTTAGAGGCACAAATGTCAATAATGCATTTTCTCTAAGTGAGTGTTTCAAATTTAGCCACGGTGATGATGAATTGAGTCCTCCAAGGGAGGTTTTTAAAAGCAGGGATGAAGATGGTGAATAATTTCAGCTGGGTCAAGATTTCAAAAGCGCGGATGTTGGTAGTGAAGAATTTCCTTCATGTGAGGATGGTAATGAATGTTTTCCAAGAAATTATGATGATGAATTTTCTAACTATCTTCATCAATATAATATTCCTCCTATTGATGATGGAAATGCTTCTGCAGATAATAATGAAATAAGGGAGACATTCGAAGAAAATATTGTATCTAGGAGTAGGAGTAGGCCTTTTCATATCAATCCAAAATATTCCAGTTATACAAGGGTTAGGACAGAATATATTACAAGTAGAAGTTTTGTCGGTGATCTAATTTCAAGTGAATGTTGTTGAAAGGATTGCTTGAAACATATAGATTTCAAGTTTTCTTTGAAGCAAACAAAGAAATACTTTTCAATGAATAAAAGCATGCAAAATTCATTTTTAGTGGGTTGCATGCAATCTACACTGGAAGGTTATGATTATCATATTGGGAATGCATTGATCTATAGAAAGGCTTTCAAAATGTTGAATTCAGTTGGTCATTTTTGTTTGCCAAGAATCCAAGAAAGACTGGAAAAGGACCCTACATATTATTCAGAAGTACGTTATAAAATAGAGGTTGGACCATCAACAATTACTACAATGTCATGGATGAAAGACTTCTTTTCAAAGCATGGAGAGTGTATGCCAAATAAAGGCACAATACATATTCCAGCTAATTTCTCAAGATGATAAATCTACAACTTATACAGAAAATATGCAAAAGATGCTGAAGGAGATGGTAATTTTATTGCATATTCATATTTTACAAGGGTATGGAGGAATGAATTCAAAAATGTTCATATTCCTAAGAAGACAAGGATGGGGATTTGCAGTGCATGTGCTTCTCTTAAATAAAAAAGCGATCAATTTCAAGGGGCAGAAAGAGGTATGCATTCATAACATTATTTTTAAAAATTGGATAGTTATCAACTATGAAAATATATTTATTAATAGTTTTTTTTTTTTTAATGTGTAGATTCCTTTGTCAAAGCACTTAAAGAGCATCGCAATCAGCAAACAAGTGAAAGACAAAAATTGTATAAACATAGAAAAAGTGTTATGATAACCCAAATAAATATTTGGGTTTGATAATTGATGGTATGGACCAAAGGAAAACACTTCTGCTACATTTTGTCTGCACACCAAAAAGTTTACAGGAAGAAAATTTTATTCAGTTTCACTTGGTTGGTTGTATGGTATTTAATGGGAAGATGTTGCCAATATTTACTTCACAGCTCGAAATATTCATAACGATGCAAATCTTATCATAACTATAATCCATGATGTGCTTTTTCATTGGTCTGGTACTCTTCCTGAAGTTGTGTATCTGCAATTGGACAACACATGCCGTGAAAATAAAAATCAAGTTCTTTTTGGATATGTAAAAATGCTTGTTCAATTGGGAATTTTTAAAAAGGTAAAGGTTGGTTTCCTTCTTTTTGGGCACACTCATGACCATATTGATCAGATGTTTAGTCATTTTTCAGTAATATTGAGGAGGAATAAAGTTGGGATCCTTCCATCATTAATTGAATGTATTAAGAAAGGACATATTCCAAAGCCTTTTTTTGCTGGAAGAAACTATTGACATACGAAGGTTTATTTTGGGATCTCATGGTGAGGAGAAATGCATTGAACAACTTAATTACATTAGCTTCCAGCATCAATTTTGTATCAAAAAAATTGATGGCAAAACACTTATATGGGGCAAGAAGTATTCAACTATTGTAGAATGGGGGTCATCATCAGGTTTAGCATTTTTGAAGTTCATTCCAGATCATCCAATATTTGCATGAAAGATAATATTATTACAATAAGTTGTTGAACTCAATAATGCACGAAGGCATAGGAGAGAGATAAATTATTTTGAATGTATGGAAGAAATAAAAAAATGTATTAGAGATACATATGACTACTTTGATGTTGTTGACTCAGTTTGGTGGGAGTCTTTTTTCAATGGTCAAAGTGATATCATCTCAATATCACGAAATGAATATACACTTTTAAAGACTCCATTTATTTTGCCTCAAAATATTCTAAATAAAGAGGAAGAAAGAGACATTGTTGAACAACAACAATCTCAAGGCATTATTAATTCTCAACAGGAAGAGGAAAGAGAAATCTATATTGGTTCTAGAAGATCACATGCACAACATGAAGCCATGGAAGACCTTTACAGGGGTTCTGTGTAGGATGTTGTGATCCAAATTGGATCCTAAAACACTCTCTATGTTTTCACGAACTCTGTAAAATTTCATGCCAAAGTTTCAAAGTCTTACAAAGATCGAGCTTATCAGAGATATCCTCGAAATAATTGTAATTTGTGAACAACGCGGAGCAACAAGGACCCTCAGTCAAGCGCATAGATCGTTGACCCATGGTAATGTGCATTGTCATGAATTAGAAAAACGGGAGGCCTTTTCGAGAAACGGTGGTGGTTTCTAATATGCGATTACCGACAAGTCACTAATCGCATATCTCTAGGAAAACCCCTCAAAGAAGGAAAATCCCCAAGCGCTCAGAGCAAAAAGTTATAAAATGTAACGAATATTGTGTTGATTCCATCAGAGACGGGGTCCCACAAAAACTAGCAAGATATTGGAAGGGCTTTGAGCGGTAAGCGGTTTCAACCGAGTCCTGCCCAATTCCACACAATGGGTGCCACGTGTCCAGCCGAAGAGAGAGAAAACTGCCCACATCGGAAGGGTAAACGTCATGTTACTTACTCGCCTGATATGAATGATGACCATAGGATCTGGAGGCTCTAGATTGACGACAGAGATGCAATCTGATGCATGACTGGATTCAACGGGGTAAACAAGCAGAGTTGTATAAGATTTGAAGTTTGACATGGACGATGCGTTGGCAGAAGATCATGTTCATAGGAATTCTTGGAGTTAACAGTGAAAATAGTCATTTCAAAGATGTCCAAGAGAGCTGACACTCAGTTCATTACGAAATAGGTGGTCACCTCCCTGTGAGGCATTATACAGTGATGATTACGAAAAATAGAGGGATTCAAATGGATAGAGGCAAGGGAACCAGAAAACCGAGAAGCGGAAATGAACAGTTAGAAAACAGATTGGCTTTAAAGCCACGAACTAACAGAGAAAGAAGCAAGCAGGTTAAGAAAGCTAAGATTAGAGAACAGAGAGAGAGAGTGGAGCTGACCTACAGAAGCAAAGGTAGCATCGAGACAGAGTTAGAGAGAGTCAGAGAGTCTGTGTACTTTAGAAGGGGCTTGATAGGTTCAAGCGAACTCCTTTGTATATTCCTGTCATGTATTGAGTCTCAACTTGGACTCATACTATTGTGACCAATAGAGGTCGAGATTCAGTAAGAAGAGTCTGTGTACTCCAGAGACTTGGGGAATCCAAGTACAGTCTTGCTGATTTATACCTATTGAGTAAGACTCAAATTGAGCTCACTGTTGTAAAAAATCTGCTTTGAAAACATAATAGAGAGGCCACCAATGAAGGATACACCAGGAGACTTAGCCTAGGAGTATTGGGTGAACTCCTTATTAAACTTGTTGTGTTTAAATGTTTTCCTATTATGTTTTCTCTAACTGCTTCAGTGCCTGTGTATTTTGCAATCTTATCGATCCGTTGCATAAAAAAACATAGGCACATCCATGCACATGAGTCTGTAGTACATTAATTGTTTGTCTTGGATCAATTTCAGATCAAATGGTATCAGAGCCCTAGGTTACAAAGGTTAGACAAGCTTGTGCTAGATTTTGTTTTTGAATGCTAACTAGATCAAAGCTTAAATTAGGAGAAGGAGAGTTGGTTGAAGCTAACCCAAAAATTGGAAGAGTCTATCCTAAGAGGAAAATGTCAGAAGAAAGTCCCTTGGAATCAGACTCCCAATTCATGGACAGTTTCTTGACCATGAAAGCCATGGTAGAAGAAATGTATAGAGAATTTAAGAAAGGTAGAGATGAATATTCATCAAACTCCAAACAAGATAAAGGAGCAGAAGAATCTCTCCTCCATGACCACTCTAAAGGCAAAGGGAAAGAAGAAAAACTTCCCACACCTCCTAATAGCCCTGAAAATAAAAAGAAAACATCTTTGATTAAATTAGATCTTAAATTTGATTTGTTGATATATGATGGAGAGTTAAATGCAGAGAAGTTGGATAATTGGATTAGACATATTGATGTATATTGTAGGGTGTAGAGCATTGATTCAGATAAGAGTAAGATTTAGCTGGCTAGCCTACACCTTGGAGGCACTGCCTTGGTATGGTGGGAAGGCAGGACATAAGCTGACATGAAGAAGCATGGTAAAATTCTTTCTGTCGAGAGTGAATTTGTTTCTGCAATTAAAAAACAGTTATATCCATTAACCTATATGCAGCAAGCCATGATGAGCTGGAAAACTATTCACAAATTAAAATGCGAAATCGTACAAGGCTACACTCAAGAATTTAGGAAAAGAGCTTTGATTCTAGGACTTTCTTTAGACTCACCTGCAACTTCGCTGAAGTATATAGGTGGTCTACACAACTATTTAAAGCACACAATTCTCATGTTTATTCCCACTAGCATAGATAAGGTATTTGCTCAGGGTACACATGTAGAGGCTAGAGGCAAGAATGTGAACCCAAAAGTTGGGGGATCATCAAAACCCACTGCAAATAAGAACAAGGAAAAGAGAAAACAGAAATGGAAAGAGAGGAAGACAAATGTTGTACAAAAGACCAAGCCTTCATGCACTCACTACAAGAAGGATGGGCATGATGATGAACACTGTTAGATTCTGCATCTGGAGCTGAAACCAAAGAAGTACAATGGCAAAAAGAAGAATATTGTTGTAGTTATTCAGAAGGATTTGGGGTCAGACTCAGGGGATGAAACAACGATTGAGCCACAAGTATAAAAGGTAAAAATTCTGAAGCATCTACTAGTAATTCTGCACAATCTACTGATAATGAAGAAAATGAGAGGAAAAGACATGAGATTTTTCATATTAGAGTTATTTCCAAGCATCAAAATATTGATGCTTTGTTTGATAGTGGCTCACGATGTAAACTTAATTCTGAAGCAATGTAAAGAATTTGGAATACTAACCAACCTCACAAGAAGCTAATCCATTTAGGTTGGTTATGTGATAAAGCAAAGCTACAAGTGACTAGACAATGTAAACTTAGGTTTTCTTTTGGGTCAGCATTTGTAGATGAGGTTGAGTTGGATATTTTTACCTTGGATATATGTGGAATTGTTTTAGGAAGTCCTTACTTGTATGATAGAAAACCTATTTTCTATAGAGCATAAAACAAGTATCAACTCGTTAAAGATGGAATTGAATATATTGTAAGAGCTCATAAACTCAAGGATAATTAGACACTCATAAACTCAGGGCAGATGAAAAGAATCGTAAATTCATGCAAACAATTTTTACTGATGGTTGTAAAGGAAAAGAAACCTGATAAAACCAATGTGTTTGAGGGCTATAATGCTAAATAGTAAGCTGATTTAGAAAAATTTATTTCAGAATATGATATACTATTTCAAGAACCTAAAGGTCTACCACCCAAAAAGAAAATATTACATGATATTAATTTGTAGCAGGATGCTCCATTCCCTAACATTGGAATTTACAGGTTGTCTACTTTAGAGAATGCAGAAATCAAGACGCAGGTACAAGAGCTACTCAAGAAAGGGTTCATAAGACCTAGCACATCACCATGTGGGTCTCCAATTGTCTTGGTGAGAAAGAAAGATGGCTCATGGAGAATGTGCATTGATTATCGAGCAATGAATAAGATAACGATAACAAATCGTTATCCCCTTACTCACATAGATGATCTATTAGATCAGTTGAAAGAAGCTGTTTATTTTTCCAAGTTGGACTTGCATAGTGGCTACCATCAGGTCAGAGTTGCAGAGTAAGATGCATGGAGGACTACTTTCAAAACAAAGCAGGGATTGTATGAGTGGTTGGTTATGCCTTTTGGCTTAACTAATGCTCCTGCTACTTTCATGAGAGTAATGAATGATGTACTCAGACCTTTTATTGATGATTTTTTCATTGTATATTTAGATGACATTCTTATATTTAGTAAAACATGGGAAGGACATTTGAAGCATGTAAAGCAGACTCTAGATGTTTTTAAAGGAGAAAATATTTATGTTAAGCTCTCAAAATGTGAATTTGGCAAAAAAACTTTGAATTATTTGGGTCATATTGTAGGGGGTGGTGAATTGAAGATAGATCCCTCTAAGGTCGCAGTCATTGTAAACTAGCCTAAACCCAATTCTGCTATAGAAGTTAGAAACTTCTTAGGAGCAGGACAGTATTGGAGAAAGTTTATTTCTAACTTTTCCTTGATCACAGCTCCCTTACATGCTTTAATAGGTTTGAACAAGGTGTTTCAGAGGGGAGGAAAACAGCAGAAAGCCTTCGACACCTTGAAAGAAAAGATTAGTATAGCACTAGTACTAGCACTACCCAATCTTCAAAAACCATTTGAGATTGAAACAGATGCCAATTACTATGCCATGGGAGAAGTGTTGATATAGCACGGTAAACCATATGTTATCATTTTGAGACATTTAATTTTGCAGTAGTTAATTATCCCACATATGATAAAGAATTATATGCATTAGTACAGAGTGTGAAAAAGTGGAAACAGTATCTAATGGGCAAAGAGACAGTTATACATATTGATCATCAACCACTTCAATATTTGCACTCACAAACTAAGTTGTAGCAATCAAGACACTATAGGAGGATGGGTTTTCTACAACAATTTCATCTTGTTATTAGATATAAAAAAGGCATACACAATAAAGTTGTAGATATGTTGTCCATACCAATCATAAATGCATCTACTATGCTTAAGCATAATTCAGTATTTCATGAAAGCTACATTGAACAATATGCTCAAGATATAGATTTTAAAGATGTATATGCAACTTTAAGTCATGGCAAACAAGTAGAAGAATTGGATTATCGTGTTAAGGACCAACTCTTGTATCATTTTGGAAAGTTATGCATTCCACAAACTGAAAAAGTAAAGATAATTTGAGAAGCACACACTTCTCTAATATCAGGTCACTTTGGTGTAAGTAAAACAGTTGCAGAGCTGCAAAGATTTTGTTATTGGCCAAAAATGAATGAAATCGTTTCTAGATATGTAAGAGGGTGTACCATGTGTGCTAAAAGCAAGCCCCACAATAGAAAACTAGGCTTGTACACTCCACTACCAGTTCCTTCTCATCCTTGGGAAAGTGTTTCCATGGACTTTGTTGGGGGACTGCCT